>VZTU01001687.1:256444-327730 GCA_013400835.1 Zapornia atra
CCCCGCGGCCCCTGCCCGGCCGGAGCCCCGCACCACGCCTGTGCGCGCCTGACCCTGCCGCGGGGCTCCGGCCCTTCGTAGCCGGGGGGCAGAAGGTGCGATCCGCTTTTCTTCCTTCCTTTTTCCTCCTTGAGCCGCAGGGGGGGAGCGGCGGCGTTTGCATTTGAGCCCTGTTGCTTCTTCTTGCTCTGGGACTCTGACGGTAGCATCTAACGGACTCTATTTCTTTTCTGGTTTTATTCCTGTTGGTTTAAAGAATGACTCCAACACGCCGCACAGATCCCCGCGGGGAGGTTGTACTGAGGGAAGGAAGTACATTAGGCAAAAAAGAGGTGTTTTTGAAATGAGTTCAAGTACACAAAGCGATAGGGTGTGAATAAACGCAGAGTGGGAAGTGACCCGCTGCTGGCTGACCAGGCTTCCCGTTGTTGATTCTGGGCCTTAGTAGGGTGTTGGATCCAATATCCATCTTCTGAGGTGGGTTTACCCAGAAAATGGCTGAAATAAGGTAGAATAGGTGTGACTGGGCCTTGTGTTTTCTTTTAGGAAAGAAAACAACAGTGAATAAATACAGTAGCATCTCTATGTTTTTGCAATAATTTTTCTCCATGTAGTGATATAAAATTGACTCCCAAATTGAATTGGTTTGTAAACATTCACTGTACATTTTTATGTGCCTTAAAAATTGAAATTCCAGATAAACCCCTCGTTTATCATTAGAAAGCTAGCAAAGTTTTTAACAAGTGAAGTAATATTCAATAGACAAGTGATTTACATCTGAGGGATTGACTGTATATATTACTAGATTGCAGATAAGCTATGTAAGTAAACAGAAGCGCAGTGCTCTGTTATTGTGCATGGCTATGGAGATATCATGGGACTTTTTTGCTAGTTAATAGCATAAGGCTTCGTGGGAACTGTTTGATCTGCAGGACTTTTGCTTGGCAGTAGTTTACTTAAGGTTATTACACTCTGTTTGGAGACTTGTATTTGCTAGCCATTATTGCATTCTTAGCTCCAGGCTTCCCAGAGTTACAGGTTAGTAGGTCAATAAAAATTGCACTGAAATGCTGGAATGGGCAGGCTGGATTTTTCAGTGTGGTTGGGGAATAACTGGGCAGTAATCAGAATGCTGAGGATTTATTTTCTGTGAATTTTGATGCTGGTCTTTGGTGATGAACCAAAACTACTTTTTTTTTTGTTGCTGTGAATACCAAAAATGTTTTCTCATTTCTTGTTAAAAGAGGAAACAAGTCATATAAGATAAATACGCAGTGTACCCTTACAGGGTAGAGCAACCAGTATCCTTAGTCTAATTTATCGAGCCTTAGTTCCTTTTGCCAGTGAAAACTGGAATTAATGTCACTGGCATTAGATGTGGCTTGCCAGTGGCAAGAATAAAAATGTCATCAAGTCCCTGCTGCTGTAGATTTAAGTGTTCCTTTTAAAACTTTAAAATTACTGTACTGTGCAGGGAATCAGTATGAAAAAGCACGTTGTTACATTGCCATTGTGGTAAAAATGCTCTAATAACATTTTGAGTCACCTAGGTTAAAGCCCTCCCAGAATTTGTTGTGACCTGGCAGATTTCAGGGGTGCAGAACCGAACCTGAGCTTGACTTTGTGCCGCTGCTCTCTGAAGCCCTGCTTGTTCCCAGCGTGGCTGCGGTGTGCACTGTAATCCCCGTTGCGCCGAATCCTCCAAGCTGGTGACTCACTGTGTACGTGGAGCAGCCCCATTCATGCCACAGCATACGGTTTACGTGGTTGAAGTGAGCCATATGGCGTGTCCCCCCCCAGCACAGTGGTGCGCTGATCGGTAAGGATGAGTTGGAAGTTCAGTGCAGAGCCCTGATGCTCTGATGGAAAAAAGAAAAAGATCAAAACTTTGGGTGGGTTTTGGCATCTCTTGTGTTGTCTCCTTTTCCTCTGAGCATTGTGGATAGGAACGTTATAGCCTTTGGCTCAGAAATACTCTATTTTGTACTTTTTGGCAGTTTCAATCTGGTCTCTTTGTACCTTGGTGTTTTTAGAGGCTGTCCTAGAGAAGTTATTCCTGCTTCAGCTTTTTCTCATCTGCATTTTTGCTGTTAATTGCAATTTGCATTTATCGACAGGTTTTTCTTGTGGAGTTAAGTATAAATGTATGCTTTGTAGGTAGTTGGGGTTGTCGTCTTTCTGAAGACCAAGAACCTCCTTTTCTGTAATAATTAGTAATGATTAACTTCTCCACTTTTATGCTGTGTAGGGTTAGTTTTTGTAGAGCTTTACAGCTACACCACTGCTCCCCTCGGCTGGATAACCCCCTATACAGATATGCTCAGCAGCAGCAGCCAGGTGTTCTGTGTAAATCCACTTCTTAATGCTGATTAATTTTCCATGTAAGGCCCTGATTTTGCAACAAGTTAGACAACTTAGAGTTCCAGGATTGAAATAGAAAGGCCGTGTGGGAGGTTAAGCATGTGTGTAGATGTTCACAGGGTTAAAGCTTGCAAAGAGGTGCTGTACAAGAAGTCCCCAAACTGCTTTTGCTCTATTCCCATTCTCAAGAATTGCGGTAGGTTGTTATGTGGTACTATAGTGTTGTTACATGGTTAAAATGTGAACGTGTAGTGTGATGGACCTGGGACTGGTATTTAAGATGTGGGAACTGTGTTTCTCCTTTTGTCATACATTTTCATGGAGGTTTGAGGTCACTTTTCCACCTGAAACTGCCCTGTGTTGAGGTAGTTGGAGTGCCAACGCAGAACTGTCACTGCTTGGATGATGAAAGGGCAATTTTAATGATACTTATGTAAAAACATCAACCAGCAGCCTGGTCGGTTTTGCATTTATGCTCCCATTCTGAAGAAGGTCTGGAGGGATTACTGCAACAATATTCTCTTTATTATTTCTAATTCTTTGATATCTAGATCTCATTTGCTTTCTATAATGGTCAGTCCTAGGAATGACCAAAGAATTGATAGTATGAGGATAGTAGGTGATGGACCCAAGCTGATCTGGATGACACAAAATAAATTTTTTTAAAAAGCAGTTTATTTCTTTTTTGTTTAAAAATGTCTTCAAATTATCTAAACATTAAGGGTGTTCGGTCAGCAAGACTCACATATGCAAAAGTCTGCTAAAAGCCAGAGACCCTGGAGTTCTCCAGTTCTTTGAGAACTTATACCTTGAAATGAAAATGGGGATTTTTTTTTTCTTCTTCTTCAGAAAGAATCTTTAAAATACAGAAATTAATGGGTCATAAAGGAGAGTGAAGTATTTCTTATTTTTCTGTGGTGTGTGCACAGACAGTTCACATCTGAAACACAAATTATTCCCCAGAATAATCAGAATGCAAGGAAGACTAGGAAGGAAAAACCAAGACATGGAAAAAACGTTTAGCATATCACAGAAACAAAGTTTTCAATGCTGTTGTATGCTGTGAGGGAGCAAAAAAGAAACATTCTTCTTTTACCCATCTCTCTTCTTAGGATTTCTCTTAAATCCACGTTGGTCTGAGTACCTAACCCAAACATTTACCAGTTGCTTTCCATGTACATCTTTGTTCCATCTTCTAATAACTTCCCTTGCATTGTGTATAACCCCCTTTAAATAGACTCTTGGCTCCCGGTGGCCTGTGTTGTTCTAAACACACAATGCAGCTGCTCTCTCATTATGTTCACTCGAATCCTTTAGACTCTTCAGTTCTCTGTGCCAAGATTTTGCCCATGTTTTTGGTCTAAGCCACTACAGGAAGCTAAAAATCTATATCCCATTGTGTGTTTGCTGATGAAGTTAAGACTGAGTATACCATTTCCTCATTCTTAGATGTTCTTTTTTTCTGAAGATGAGCTATATGCTTTCAGAATACTTCCAGGTTTCATTACCATAAGCACAGTAATTTCTGTGGCAGTAGAAGTTGACCTTTTTAGAACTTTTCTGCTCTTTCTTTCCCTTTCTTCTTTGAACTAATTGCCTGTGTTCCTCTTCTCCACGCCCACTGTGTACGCCTGCCTTCCAGCATACGTTCCTGGTCTCAGGTGTAAAAGCCAACTTGAGTTTGTAAAATGATGGACCAGCTGACTTATTGCATCCTGAAGGGCAGCTATATCCTTAAGAAAAATGAAACTCTGTAAAATGCAGTAGTGGAGAGATTGGGCCAAACCCAGTGCCCTAAATGCTTCTTCCTGTTGACTTTGGATAAAGTCCAAAGCCACCAACTCTATCTAAGGCCATATTCAACATGTGAACAGTAAATTGATTCCTGGTGGCTACTGAAAATGAGTTTGAGCCATGATCACTCCTGTTGGCATTAACAGGAGTCTGACTTGCCAACTTTCAAACAATTTATGATGTCTAAAAATATTTGTTCATGTAAAAAGTGTATGTGGTAATACGGGGCACTGCAGGGAATGCCTCTGGTATCTATGCCCTCGATGGGTATTTGTAGTTCATGAAGTAGGTACAGTTTGCTGTATATTTTATTGCAGAGTTCTCTCCTATTATAGCATTAGTAGTAAAGCTAATGTTAGCTTGCCTATAAAGATAAGTTAGTATCCAGTTACCATTTTCAGAGCTACCTAAAGAAACTGAGTTGTAGTTTTGCGTGGCTGGGTTCTGGTGGAGGATGGGGGGCTGCAGGGGTGGCTTCTGCAAGAAGCAGCCAGAAGCTCTCTGCAGGCCCCACAGAGCAAACACCAGCCAACTCAAGGCCAAAGTCGTTGTTGCCCAAGGCTGAGCCCATCAGGGATGGTCACAGCACCTCTGGGAATCACATTTAAGAAGGAAAAAATCTGCAAGCAGCTGCCTTTTGCCATCAGAGAAGGGAGTGAGAAGATGTAAGAAACTGGGCCTGAGAGACATTCTATGATTCATGACTGTAGCCCATAGCAGTGACCCACGCTGGAGCAGCTGGTGAAGAGCTGAAGCCCCTTGGGAAAGGACTCACATTGGAGAATTTCATGGAGGACTCTCCTGTGGGTGGGACCCCACGGTGCAGCAGGGGAAGGGTGTGAGGAATGCCTCCCGTGGCTAAGAAGGAAAACAACTCATGAGGAGCTGACTGAAACCCCCATTCCATGCCTCTCCCCGTGCCACAATGCAGGGGAAGAAGGGATCAAAATCATGAGTAAAATGAAGTCTGTGGAGAAGGGAGAGGTGAGGGGAAGGTGTTTTAAGATCTGGTCACACTTCTCATTACCTGACTGTGGTTTCACTGTGTGTGCAGTGCAGTGTCATAAATGAGAGAGTTTTCTTTCCTTTATTCGGTGTTGACTCTGTTTTGCCCATGACAATAATTGTGGAATGATCTCTCCCTGTCCTTATCTTGACTCCTAAGCCTCTCAATATATATCTTCTCCCTTGTCCAGCCAAAAAGAGGAGTGATAGAGCGACTTTGGTGGGCATCTGGCCTCCAGCCAGGGCCAAACCACCACATGAGTAATTACAGTATTGTATTATGCTGCTGTGGTTTGATTTTATTTTGTAATGCTCAATCTTGTTAAAAGAAGTATATTTACATTCACACTGAAGCAGAGGCCTAGCTAGGACTCAATAGGTCCATTGGTATTATCAGCTGACATGGCACAAATAAAAGAACTGCTGTGATCCTTTGTGTGTCCAGGACCACATCTCCACTTATCTCCAAGCTGACCCTAGAGGTTGCACCAGCTGCTGGTCCTGGGCATGCAGAACAGGGTCAACTGCTGGGGACCTTGTGTCTAAGTTATACCCAGGGTACACTGTCTTGGTGCAGAACTGCAGGAGAGAGTCTACAAGCTAATGAACGTTATGATCAAGACCTTAAATGTTGATGCAAGACAAGTTTTCACCTAAAAAATACGATAAGAAAGAATGTGACCCAGTACCCAACAATGTACGTGTAGAACAAGGTCAGCAAATGATCAGAGAAGTAGAGGAAAGAGTTCAGGGAAAAGTGAGGAAACATTGGTCAGAAAACAGGAGTAATTTCTTTTGAAATTGACTTCTATTTGTTCTCAAAGTCTGACATTCTCACAAGATCAATTCTCTGAAGAGTTATTTTAAAACTGCTAAGACTATCTATGGCTCCTGTTGTTTCTTAGAGATCCATGTGTGACTACTGGGTAGCAGGAGCCCACAAATGCTGGTGTGTCGTAACTTGTAAACATGGACTGCCTCTGTCCAAACTCTGTATCTGGAAACCTCAAAGTCCCAAAACACCCCAAGGTTTATGGCTCCACACTCCATGGACAGGAACTAGGATTTGTGGGACTTCCTGGTTCCAAGGAGCTGGGAAATGGTTCCAGCCTCACGGAGGGTTGGAGACTAGTTTCGGTATTTTGCTAAGAAAGGCATGGGTGACAGAGAGTGAGGGTGAGTGGCAGTCTAGACAGTGTTCAGTGATCACATAGAAATAAGAGGAAGTAATGGGGAAAACAGGACCAAGGATGACTCTATTGATGTTTTTATCTGGGAAAGACTCGGGAACCCAGGGCAGCATAACCCTAAGGAACAGCAAAGCAGGCATTGTGAACAGGTGGGAGACACCATCTTGGCAGGTGAGAAGGGAGCAAATGTTGGATTTTGATTTACGTCCTCTAAGAAGAAAAATGGTTAAAAACTGTTTTCAGGAAGAGATCTGCAGGCTTGCAGGAATTAATCAAAGGTAGAAAATACTTGGCTGCAAAGGGATATTCTATTAAGTTTGAAAAGCGGTGTTAGGAAAGTGTCGCAATGAAAGGAAAAAAAATGGCAGTGGAACAGTCTATCAGGTCTTGAGATTATTGATACAGATGCTACAAAGTGTGAAAGCAGGAGTAGAGAAAGATACAGGGGTTTGCAACAGCATGTGTTTCAGTAAGGGAGAAAACCACGTTCTATACTGGAGGAGAGCAGTGGTGGTATTAACAGATGTTATTTTACTGGGACTTGTTTACTGGGGTGGAGATATTTCTTGCATCAAAGAAGACCAAATTCTTCATAGCTAGTTAAAAATATATGGATAAAAGCTAATGCTGTAACTTGTTGCTATAGTAGGCACTTAATAAATAATCCAGAGGTCCCTGATGAATTTACTTCATGAAGTAACAAAAACATTCTTGGGTATTGTGTATTTTGTTGGGTCATTTTGGGTTTTGTGCTGGAGTGAAGATTGCATAAGTTGGATGCATCAAAGTGTGACTTCATCTCTCCCTTGTCATGTAAAGGCTTTTCTAAGAAAGGTATTTATAGCAATACCTGGATTAATCTCCTTAACATCTTCACTTGGCAGTGGTGTAGCTGTGATAGTCTTAAAGGCGGTAAGCAAGACAAGTTTTTCAGTCGTGGGTGTCTCTTATGAGATTAGCATGGGAAAATAAGTCAGGCTTTTGGCACATAAGCCCTATTGTCTGTCCTCTCAGTTCTGTTAATCTCCTTTTTTTTTTAATGATGGCAGCATGGACCACATATTTTTGGGTGAGATCCAAGTTGGTTCAAACATACTTGGTTTGTTCAGTAGTGTTGGATCAAATCTCAGTGTGAAGCATGTAATAAATATTTCTGGTGTGTTCTGCTGCAGTCTTATGCTGAAAAGTCTATTTAAAGCTAACAGGTAAATTAACAACAATTATAATTAGATCCAAAATATTACCTGTAGTTCCAGGCAGGCATAGATTTATTGATGACACCAAGGGGATCTAGGCCTGGCATGGCCCTCTTCCTTCTAGTCCCTCAGTCGATATTTCAGATGTAGAGCTCCTGCATGGCACAATGAAAGCACAGCTCTACAGCCAGGTGGCTGCTCCCTCAAACCATTCCGATCAGTACTGAATGGCTCTCCACCTTCACAAAACTTGTCCCTTTGTGGGTTTTTTGTACAGAGATATTACAATATATCCCATCATTGAGGTCTGGGTAGGAAATGTGAAAGCTCCTTTCCCATATGGTGAGACAAGCAGCCAACCAGTGAAACAATTTGGATTAAGAACTGTATTCAAGGTCTTTATTTCCTTGACTGTCTAATACGCGGTGCAACTAAATACAGCTCAAAGATCTTTCCTCTAGTAAGAGAAAGACACTTTGCTCTGTGGAAAATGAAACAGCACTGGAAGATCAGTGAAGGCTGTGGCTAAGGTTACAGGGAGACAGACTGGGGTGGCCAAGCAGCGCTGTATGAGCTTTCCCTGGCGCTGCCCCTGGGAAGCCCAGTCGCTCTCCCCTCCACCCCAAAGAGATGGCTGTACCACCCTGAGGGACCTGCAGGGGTCATAATTTGATTGTGAGTCGTGAGCAAGAGAAAATGCAGCAACGAATGTAGCTTTGACCTGCTTTGATATTTATAATATCTAATTATGATATTTATAATATTTCCTGTTGGCTTAATGGCCTGAAAATAGCATATTTGGCTTCAGTTAAAAACAAGCTGGCCAGTGTAGTAGTTGGTTTAGAGAAGTCTGTCTCCAGTGGGCAAAATGGAGCTACACCAGCATAGGCCGGCTGTGTATCCAGCCTGCCTTGTGTCTCAGGTCTTACCAAGGAGATCCTCCTGAGGTAAAGAGGAGATAAAATATGACTTCTCTGTGGAAGCAGCGGGATGGAGATTTAGATGTTCAGGAGTAACGGTGATTGTAATCCATGAGGTAAATTCAATTTTAAAGCTTCACAGACATCTGGTATTTTAGGCCTCGCTTTTTAGTTACCGTCTGCCACAGATTTGTGGATGCTTAGTGGTAACCTGGATAATTGGCTAAGGGCCAGCCTGGTGCCTTTTGGTACAACAGCCTGTGAATGATATCTTCTTGCTTGGTTTTTGAACTAGGGCACTTCAAAGTACCAGTGTTTCAAGCCAGATTCTTCAAGATGTTGCATTTCCACAGCTGCCAGTAGACCCAGCTAGTATCATGTGGCACTGGGGAGAATTCGGGTCTGGATTAAACATAAACGTGATCTGTACAATTCTGTCTTCCCCATGAGCCATTTAAATCAGAATTGCTGATGTGGGCAGAAGTTTTCCAGAAAAACTGGTGAAAACTGGTGAAAGGTATGGGAGTACCTCAATATTGCAAGGAACCAACGAGTTAAATACCAACCTTTGCAAAGGTGAAAATGCACGTATACTTCAGGTATATGTATACTCTGGTTTCCTTATAGCTAGATTTCATAATGACTGAAATATTTCACTACTTTTTGAATACCATTATGGATGAAAAACATATTTCTTCAAAAGTTTGAGAGCCTTATTAATGACCTATGATTGCTCTTCTTGTGGTTGGCAATAGAAGTTGCCACATGCATTTGCAGTAGTCACCCTCTGGCTCATTTGTGTCTTACCTTTTCAGGGAAAAAACCCTTCATAATCTTTCAGCTTTCATAAAAAATGATGATTTTGTCAGACTGTATTAGAAATCACAGCTTTTGTTCAGGATAAAACCCTTCCAGAAGGATACGTGTTTCAGTTAGAGAAATGTAGCAGTTAAATAAGATTAGAGATTTCTTCTTTGGCTGTAAGTATTTACCCCAGGATAAGACTAAATGGTTTCTTTCATAATAATTAAAAAACTACTTTCTATTAAGAAAATGGATGCTTTACACAGTGATATTTTAAACATCTCTAGTTTTACATCTTTCGTAGGTCCTTTGTAGCAAGTTATCAATAATAATTATCATTATAATTATCAATAATAATTATCAATAATAATTATCAATATAAGCACAGTTTATAAGGTGCTGTATTTTCAAAGTCTGTAGTAGTGCTATAAAGTCGTATCAGCTTTGCTCCCAACAAAATCAATGCATATTCTGCTCTAACTAATGTATGGCAATGTTGTAAGGTTGACAATTAAGACTGGAGCCACTCACTAACCCAGTGAAAATAGCATTTTTGATTTTTTTTTTTGGTGTTGTACTGGGATGAAGGCCAGTTGGCCTCTAAAGATAGTTTCCATAGCTACTGTCCTACAGAGAAGGAAAATGCTGCCACAGCATTTTTCCTTTGGACGTTTATAGTTTGTATGCAAGCTGTCAAGACAATTAATTTTCATCAGATGTATTGGTTATTAGCTGTTGAAAGCAGGAGGGCATGGATGTATACATATGATGAAAAAAGCATTAAACTAAGTAAAACATCAAGAGATTTCTTTATGTACACAATGTGAATGCGTTTCAGATTTACAAAATCCCATTACCACAGCATCTGATATGCTAGAATGCAATCTATGCTCAAAAGACAAGGTCCTGAAACTGCTCAACTTCATTTCTGAGAATAAGCAAGCCAGGCACTGACTTTCACTGCTGCTTCATGTTGGATGTTGCTATCTAGATTTTTAATTCATTTTAAAAATGAAATTAAAAACCTCCAAAACCTGTCAGAAAAAGCCTTGAACTTTCACTGGTTTAAAATAATTTGTAGTGCCTCTCTTGTATAGGAGAGCATAAAAAGGGCAGTAAATACTACGGCAGTATGTTGTGTAAAAGCAAGCAGTGAGCATGAGATTATTTCTTGAGGTTAGCACAGATAATGTCTTCATTTCACTCTGCAGTGAGGCTTCAGGGCATGCCATTTCAAAGTTGGGGCTGGTTCTGGGTGTCATTAGCCTGTGGTGGTATTGCCAGCATGAGCTGCACACTTCCTTGAGGTGTCAAATGCAGAAATAAATACTTGAGTACTCTGATTGTAATATTAGAGAAATACGTGTGAATTTATGGCCTCTTTTCTCATCCTCTCTATGTAGAGTTATGGAAGGGGCTCTGTCTGCTCTCTGTACAGATCCAGCTCCCAAACAGCCTCTGTGCTCTGATGTTCTCAGAGATTTTAACGTCAAATCTCTCTCCCCAGGTTGGTCTATGGGCAGTACCTACACATGAATAAATGCTTTGCCCATATTCATGGACTTCAGGGTCAAACCAAGTTTGCTTAGGAAAACTATCACTGAAATTCTGTATTAGAATTAGTGAAAACTCATTGGCTTCAGCAATGTAAAAATGCTAGTGAAAAAGCTTTGGGGAGCTAGAGAAAGAGGATGTTGAGGAAATAAAATACAGCAGTAGAGGGGGAAGAAGTTAGGTAGGTGAAAGCATGGCCATGCCCTTCAGCGTGGCCGCTGGGTGGTTGGCAGGGAACTCTGGGGAAAATTATCTGACTGTTAAGGAGAGAACAGATTTATAACCTAAAAATGAAAAACCAGCTAGTGTGTCACGGTGTCTGGAGGCCCATACCAAAGGGGACATCAATAAACTACAAATGTGAAGGATCAGAGGGGCGTTTTGCTTTGTAGCAGCGAGATGCTCTCTAGTACAGCTCTGATTTTGGTTGGCCAGCCTAGGCACTCGCAAAAGAGATGTTACATGCCTGGGGCTGTTGGTGCTCTGCTGCAAGGATCCCAGCCTTCCCGGAGGCTGCTGGGCTGTAATTAAGAGCCCAGCTGGAGGATTGCAGCCCCGGCTGCAGGAATGTCCCCCAGGTCCTGCTGAGCTGCTAGGCCTTCCAGCAGGTTCCTGAACCATCCCACCGCCCCAAGGAGCGAGGCTGAACCTGCCGCCTCCAGCCTGCCAAGGGCTGGCAAACCCCAGCGTTAAGTCATTTCTAAACCCCGCTGATCTCCTGCTCTAGCTCTTCTGCTCCATCATTGTCTGTCTCTTAAAAATCCAAGCTAGTTATTTGTCTGGGGTAACTCAGCTGATTAAATACATGTCAGTGGAAATGGGCTGGCTGAAGGCAGCCATCTGGCTGCCTGTTTAAAGTCTTTAATTGATGCTTGGTATGATGGGCATAATCTTCCAGGGTTTTTAATACTTTTCTTCATTGATACCTTTGATGCTACGAGGTACCTGGATTCATTTACTTAGAAATGTTTTCCCCATAAGAGGGATGTTGATTGATGTTTTACTGTAAGTTTTGCAGTTCTAAAAGATATCACTGTTTTTAAAGAAAACATTACTTTGGGAAATCTTGTCAGACATGACCTATATATAGGGGAAAATTGAGACTATTCTGTACCTATCTAGAAAATAAATAGTTTTCTCTGCCACTTGCAATTCTGAGAGATTAGAAGCTCTGGATTTTTAAGTAGAGCTATAGTTTTAATAGGTTATGCAGAAGTACTGCCTATACATAGATAATGCTTTTTTTCATAATGTTTCCACAAGACAGTACTAGGGGAAAGTACCTGTGGGTTTAGCTCTTGTACCTTGAGAGTTTATCTACACCTGAGATTGTGGAAAAAGCACAAGCATGCTAACTAAAACAATTCTGAATGGAGCAAGGAGCCGTATGATCATTTAACACGCTGGGATGCTGCGCGGAAGCTGAATGTAGGCAGACACCAGCAGAAGAGGTGGTGGTGGAAAGCCTTACCTCATTGCCACAGCCAGCAGCAGGGCAAAGCAAGACCTTTTGTGTCTTGGTTGAGTCCTCATGAGCCCACCGTGGTTAGTGAAGGGGTGAATGCGTGGCTGTTTTGTGCAGAATAAAAACCTAGCATTTCATTTCCACGCAAAATTAGATGATAACAGCTTTCAGTGTCAACTATGAAAAGGGGGTTTTATATGATGTGCAGTAATGAGCAAGTAGTGGTTTTATAGTAAGGAATAATATGCAATCTAAAAACATATGGGTGTTTTTTCTGCTTCACTAAAAAAATCCTTAACATGTCTTCTAGATAACCTCCAAATGATAGACAAATCTAATTAAGACTGTATCTTGTTAAGAAAAATATGTCAACATCTTAACATATCAAAATAGGCTGCTTCTTGCAGCATGATGAAAAAGGAGAAGCTGTTCTGTTTTGGGGACTTTCAGAGAGGAAAGTGAATGCGAGTATCTTTTAGATATTGATCCCACAAGCTCAGAAAAGATCTGAACATCTGTATAACAACTGAGACCATTAATAGCATAATACTCTGTATACACAAATACTTTCAGTTCTTGCAATCTTGTAAAATACTGTGAAGAGCCACTGTTAAAATTTTGGTAACGAACCCTGGGTATCAAGGAGACCCTTTCTGTTGGCTTTCTCTAAGGAAATTACTAATTATTGGTGGTGGATGTTCACGTAGGTGCTTAGTGCAGTCTCATTCTCATCCTTTGAATTTCCAGGTAAATGTATACCTTAGCCTTAGGCAGAAAAACTCAGAATGTCCATGTATGCATTTTCTGTCAGCAGTTTTGTTCTCCTTTAAAATAAAGGTATGGCTGTGTAATGACAAAGGAGATTTATCTACAAGGTTTATCATCAGTTTTATATATGGCTGCTTTTCTTCCTTCTCTATTAACACAGGTACTTAAACTGCATTTCTATTTTTATGATCTCTAATATCAAAGTAACTTAAAATCAAGATTAGGCTCACTTAATTAATTGGCAAATGCCCTTTACTGAATTTATTTTCTTGGTATAGCTTTTGATTGGGGAATTAAATTTCAAAATACTCAGTGCCTTGATTTGAAAGTGACTTTTTCCTGATTCTGTAAATGAGGTAACACTTGTGGTCATGCTACGTGAGCGCCGTGTGTCGTTCCTGTTTTGCTTCTTACCAAAGGTCGTGTGGCTGGCTGCAGTGCTGACAGTAGTAAGTCATTTCAGAGCACAGTTCATTACCCAGGTAGAATACTGGAATCTCTCTGCTGTGAGAAACGTCAAGGAGTTTTATTCAAACATCAGATTGTTTTCAAAACATGTTATTTGTTGTGGAAACTGGAGAAATGCAGATTTGCCTAAGTATCTGTTTGACAATTTGAACTGCTGAACATGTTCCTCTTAAGATGGTTAATATCTTAGGTATTTTAATATACATTTAATATGTTTGGAAATGCCTGAACACTAACACATCTTGATCTTTATTCACCCAGATCTTCTGAATTACTACTTTGTTGCTAAAGTTGAACTTCCACTGAAGTTGATGCTATTTCAGCTGTGAGAAGCTGGCCTGCTTCACAGACCTGATCTGGCTGATGTCTTTGGTGAAAATCATTTAAAGGCCCCAAGACAGTTCAGTTTGCCTGGGGTTTCCTGGGTCTATTTGTTTTACATTTTAGCTGAAAGCTATCTTTTTACCTTGTGTTTACTTGTGAAGTGATGGCAGTACACTTTCCCATAATAGGATTTTCAGTCCCATCACGAATAATTGGAAAAGTTTTACATAACAGTTCTGTCCCAGCCCTCTTGAGCTCTACTGGCTGAAAGGATCAACAGTACCCTGGTTTCATCTGATCATGTTTTTTTCATTTAATATTCAGAGAGCAGGTTTTAAAGATGTTGTACTGAAGCAAGTTCAGGTGAGTTGTTTTTAAACCAAGCTCAGTAAAACCAGCTTGAGTAACACAGGTGGATCTTCTTGAGAGTAGCCCTGCTGAGAAGGACTTGGGGATTGTGGTGGATGAGAAACTTAACATGAGCCAGCAGTGTGCTCTGGCAGCTGGCAAGGCCACTGGGATCCTGGGCTCCATTAGAAGAGGGGTGGCAGCAGGGACAGGGAGGGGATTGTCCCTCTCTACTCTGCCCTCCTGAGGCCCCATCTGGAGTCCTGTGTCCAGATCTGGGACCCCAATAGAAGAAAGATGTGGAACTGTTGGAAAGGGTTCAGAGGAACCACAAAGATCATTAGAGGGCTGGAGCACCTGCCCTACAAAGAGAGGCTGGGGGAGCTGGGCTTGTTCAGCCTGGAGAAGAGAAGGCTGCGGGGGGACCTCATTGCAGCCTGCCAGTACCTGAAGGGAGCTTATAAGCAGAAGGGGATTCAACTTTTTAAAAGGATAGACAGTGGCAGGACAAGGGGGAAGGGATTAAAACTAAAGGAAGGAAGGTTTAGATTAGATATTAGGGGGAAGTTTTTTACAGAGAGAGTGGTGAGGTGCTGGAACAGGCTGCCCAGAGAAGTAGTGGATGCCCCGTCCCTGGAAGTGTTCAAGGCCAGGTTGGATGGGGCCCTGGGCAGCCTTGTGTAGATCCAGGCCTGAGGTTGGTGGCCCTGCCTGTGGCAGGGGGGTTGGAGCTCTATGATCCTTGGGGTCCCTTCCAACCCAGACCATTCTATGATTCTATGATCTCGTGCCTTTTGTTATGTGATCTTCATCATTTCATCCCTGGGCAACCACTGAGGCTGTGAGTTGACTATATGTGAACTTGAATGGATTCATAAATACACACAAAAATACTGTTACTGCTTCACTAATATGTTTGATGTGCCCTGGACTTCATTTTCAGTGCTGTTAAGTGTTAGACTGGTATATTATATGGTAAAACTATCATTGGTAACAGTTCCTGCATGTCTACTTGGACATGTTGGAAAGTGTATTGCATTTATTACTGTATGCTGCACCCATTATTTGAAATGACAACTATAATTTTTATATTAAAATTAGCTTATGTGCACACTAGCTGCTGTTCAGCTCAGTACAAATACTGCTCGTTGAGTGGCTCAGGCTGGGCTGGGGTCCCCGTAGATCCGTGTCCTTTCAAAGCAAGTCTGTTCAGCTCTTCTTTTAGGTCTGCCAAGACAACAAAGCTCAGGTTTGAGGTTCCAGTTAATCATCTAATTTGTCAAATCACATAATCAGCCAGAGGCCACTGCCTTTGACTTTTATCTAGTTGTCTTTTATAGACAAAGTGATAGAAGAAACAATTAGAACATTAGCATGGAACTGATTTTATTGCTGTAAGGCTGCATAAATATGAATTTGTTGGGTTACTGAAGGATACTTCAGAGTGATTTTCAATGCATCATTTGTTTTCCTTCTGGCACAGTGAGGTGTGGGTTAGAGTACATTGTTTTGTTTAAGGCTCACTGAAGCATGGTCCCCAGCCTTGGGGAGGAGTGAGGGGAGCCCAGTAGTTTATAAGGTTTTTTTGTAAGGAAATTTGATATGATATCACTTAAACAATTATTTTTTTAAAGATGTGCTGTTATTAGTGTTCCACTTTTCTTTTTTCCTCTTCACAAAACCTGTAGGTTGCTGGAGTTCAGAGAGATTTATATAAAAGTCTGATTTACGTTCTCTGCCTGAATCTGTGGAGTCAGTAAAGGGGGGTGCATTCCTGAATCTGAAAACTAAGTGGCAATCATTGTCTATTGAACATCCCATATGTATTTTATGCAGATATTTGAGAAATGCTCTCAGAAAATAATGATTTCATTAATTTTATCTTTCACTTGCTGGGAGTCCTATTGGGAGATCCCTCCAGGGTTTGCATTGATGCTAAACATGTGCTGTGAGTGAAGTCTTCATGCTGGTGACTGTTTGGTGGCCAGAGAACCAACTGCTTTGCATCATGAAATGACCTGGTGCTATTAAAGTCCAAATCACCCATTCTGTGTTTTTACCAAAACCAGAGAATTTTACAAAAAATGATGTGGGGAGAGTTTTCTGAAATGCCCTGTCACTGTGAAGCACACTTCCTGCTTTCAGAGTCAGGAAAAAGGGATGGATGTCTGAAATTATTTTCATGATTGGCTTAAGCTTTCTCCCACTACTGCAGTATCAGTTAAAATGATTGATTTGGTGCAGTAATGCTTTTGGTTGTAGGGATTCTGGATCCACCCTTGTAAAACAATAGCTGATTTCACAGCAGTGATGTAAATACTGCCACTGCTGCATGTCTTTCAGCATACAGGCTCAGCACTGACTGATTATCACACTGCATGCTACAAACCATGTTTCTATCATTTCAGTAGCTTTTTTTCCCTTCCTACTGGTTGTTGCTTCAAAATGTATTTAAAATATAATTGTTAATTGTCTTGCATGTATTTGTACTGGTTTTTAACTCCACTCTGCTACTTGTTGGGTGCCTGCAGCTTCCAGTGTGTGGTTTTTATACTCTGTGTCATGGGGTAGAAATCTGGAAGCACATACAGGAAGCTGTGTGGTTTGCATGTATATGGTTTATGCTTTCCCTTGTATAGAAAGCATCCTCTACACCCCCCTATATATATATATATATATATATATATGGTTTAGCATATATTTTGACTCATTCTGATGGTTTTCTGATTACAGAGTCCTCTGTGTTACTGCTCTGGAATCCTAATGCTCCAATGTGTCCAGTCTCATGGCCACAGGTTGATATGCATGGAATTGGGTGCTGCTGTTCTGCCATACATCCCCAAAGGTGCTTATGGCATCTCACTCTTCAGTTTATTTGCTTTCCTGTAAAACATTGTGAGAAGAGATTCTCTAGTCTCTTGTGTGAGTTGGTAGAGGAAGGATGGGTTGCCACACAAAACACAGCTCCTGAGTTTCAGCTGCCTCTGGCCTTATATAGAGACTGTTCCCAGCAGGAATGTGTCCCCAGGACTGGAATTACTTCTAGGTCTTAATAGAAGAGTAGTTGTATTATGGAGGGTGCAGAATTAAATTACAAGAACAGACTAAAAACCCCCAACAATTTAAGCAGTGAATAAAAGGAATCTTTCTGAACAACTTTTATTCTCTTATGTGTTTTCTCTTTGAGTGGAAGGTTACTGCAGATTGGCTAGCAATTTATGGCAGAATACTGGAAAGTATTGAACAGTTGCATCAAGAAAAAAAGTCAAGAAAGAGAGAAAGTTGTCCAGTGAGCCCTTCTACAAGAAAAAGATGTTATTTTCCAAGGTATTTTAATGTTCAATTAGAACAGGACATGAGGGATGACTGGAAGGTTACAGAGTCTGTGATAGAAGTAACCCAGGGAGAGAAAAGACACAGTATTTCTAGGTGCAGCCTGTTAAGAGAAACAGAAGTCCTGATGTTGTGGACTTTACAGATGGATTAAAAACATAGCACACTGTGTAACAAACACCCCTGAGAAAAAGAGGTTACAAAGATTACTAGGAATGGGTTGTGATCATCTGGGAACAAAGGAGTGGAAAACAGAGGTAATGGGTCAACCAGTAATGAAGCAAAATCAGGTATCTTTGAACTGTATGAGTAAAACTGAAAAGCTTTGTAGAAAACAGAAAATCTTTATAAATGTTCCCACAGACAAGTGAGAGCTGGATGTATTGCTCAGGCAGAGCAGAAGGAAAGCTGGTTAGGAAGAAAGCAGTGGGATCTAAGAATTTGGTCCAAATAGCTTAGTGTCCAAATAATGTTTGGCTTAGTGTCCAAAACAATGTATTTGGGTCTTGGTACCTTTTTCTTCAGTTGTGCATTTGGTCCTTCTCTTCCTGAAGGAATACACTTCTGCTGTTCTGTTTTCATAGAAGCAGAGAGGTGGCTCAGCAGTGTGTTTCTGGGATCTTGGCTTTACAGACCCAGTAATCTATGACCTCTTGCAAATTCACTGAGTTTCAAAAGGTCATAATTTACTAATTGCATGTGGAATTAGCACTTTGCATGAATGTTACTTACAGAATTTAAGAGCGATTACAACTAAGCAGAGATCTTCTGTTGGTGATAAAAGATTTGTATGGAAGGAATAGTCACTGTGAGAGCTAACAGCAGCAGCCTGTTACTGTTTCTTGCTGTTAGTTTATGTCTGAGTAATTTTGGGTATGGAAAAATGTTTCCATGATTTTCAGTCTTATGTGAAACAAGGATTCTGACTTCATTTTTGTGGAGGACAACTATAAATTCCAGCTAGCACCCTCTCAGACGGCCTCAGGGGATGAGACTGAAGGAGTGAGAATTCTTTCATGCTTTGATGCCTTGGTTGGGAAAGTTACACTCCTGTTAAGGTTGATGCATTTTATGTTAATAAACAAAGATCATTAATTGAAGACTGAAGTGTTGCCAATCCTGAATCTTTCATGAGCAATAAATTCTCATTAAAAGTCCTTTAGGGAAATGCATATCCTTTCAAAAGAATTTCCACAGCACATCATCTCCATGTGACAAATCTCCAGAGGAAAAATACATATGAGCAACCAGTGACTGGGGGATTTGTTAGCTCAACTTTTAAGTCCTCTGCGAAAAGAAAACCTTGTTTGCTTGTTTCTTCCTTTGTTTTTCTTTTCTCAAGGTCTTCTTGAGACCAGGCATGGGGGGGGAAAAAAAGGAATTCTCTTTCACTAGAAATGACTGAAGAGGTTCAGAATTCACAGTGAATTCTCTCCAGCATCTGGTGGGCATACAAAATGAAGAGTGGCAGTTTGTGTGCATTGGAAATAAGAGGGGGTAAAGGTGGTGGCTTAATCTGTTGCCTTCCTCCCAGGGGCAATACTGTCGTGTAGCAGTGCCCCTGCTCCTCTTTCATTACCCACCCGAACCCAGCTGCACTACCAAGCTAAACTGGGAGGATTTTAGCAACCAGTCTCACTGCCTTACCCTCTCATTCAAACAAGGGGAGCTCCTGGACCACACGCTCGTACAGGAGGAGCAGGTGAAGGGATAGTGTAAAATTTGCTGTCTGCACTGACCTGTACTGCAGAAGGTCATAAGAATGATGCAGTGGCTCAGAGGATGCTCACAAAAAGAAGATAAACACTACTAGTTTGCTTTAATTACAAAAGTGCTAATTATAGGCTTTGCAAAGATTCAGCACTGTTTTAGAACATTTTAGGGCTTTTGTTAAACAGAAGATTTTGTTTGTATAACATATATTAAACTACCACCTGAAAAGATGAGCAGGCAGCCTTGCTTGAAAAGGATATGGAACTGGTGCAACAGATGCCTCTAGTATAATTTAAAGTTTCTTTTGCTGAATTAATATTCTAAACTGACTTCTATTAGAGCTTTGCTTTTTTTTTTTTCCTGGTTGAACACTGAGGTTTTCCATGATGATATGTCTTTGAGAACTTGGCAGCTTGCCTGGATCATACAAATTCCCACTGTATGTTTCTTGGATTGCAACTTATTGGCAGAAATAATACAGCATTAAATCCAAATACTACTGTTAATGTAACATTAAAATTGATAAATCAGTCACTTATGTCAAGAAATTCCAAACTAAAGCAGTGTGAATTTGTCAGACTGCTTTTGCTGGGTGTTTTATGGTGTGGATCGCAGAACAGAGGCAATGGTTAGCAGTAACAGTGGTTAATACATCACTTTTAATAATAATTCTTGTGGGACAGATTCTCTGCTCATTTATTTGTAGTAGTGTGGCTTAGTAGTTTATGGGGTATATTGACTCAGTATGCTTTAACAGGGAGCAAATCTGTGCAGCATTTGGCCCTGCTAAAACCGTGCTGTTAGATAAATGCAAGCTTTGCACAGTGCATGGACCATTTGTAATGGGAAAACCTCTACTTCAGGTGTATTTCAGAGTTCCATACTGTAGTCTGTTTACTTGTTGTTTCTTGGCACTTAGGTGTTTGGTACTTGTTCCATACTTGATGTTGCATTCAAGTTGCTCCCCAGGTGCAATTCCCTTGCCTGCTGCAGTTTACTCTTTTGCACTTGGGTTGATTTGTAAAAGAAATCTTCAAGTATCTCTCAGTGCTTAGTTTAGAAAATAAACTAACTCCATCCTAGCTGAAACCAGGACATTATCCACCCCTTATTCCATACCATTTACGTCATGACCAGATCCAATAATTTCTTTCAGGTACAAGCAGTTTCTTGTTTCACACACACATATATGTATGTACACATGTATACACATGCACGTGCATACAGATATTATTAGCCAGCAGGTCAAAGGAGGTGATCCTCCCTCTCTACTCTGCCCTGGTCAGGCCCCACCTGGAGTATTGTGTCCAGTTCTAGGCTCCTTGGTTTAAAAAGGACAGGGACCTCCTGGAGAGAGTCCAAAGAAGGGCTATGAAGATGATTAGGGGCCTGGAGCATCTCCCCTATGAGGATAGGCTGAGTAAGTTGGGACTCTTCAGCCTTGAGAAGAGAAGACTAAGGGGGGACCTAATTAAAGTCTATAATTATCTTAGGCAGGGGATGCAGGGGGAATCAGCCAGCCCCTTTTCAGTGGTCTGTGGGGACAGGACAAGGGGCAATGGCTGCAAATTGGAGCACAGGAAGTTCCGCACCAACATGGGGAAGAACTTTTACCCAGTGAGGGTGACAGAGCCCTGGAATAGGCTGCCCAGGGAGGTGGTGGAGTCTCCTTCTCTGGAGATATTCAAGACCCGTCTGGACGCCTATCTGAGTGATATGTCCTAGGGAGCCTGCTTTGGCAGGGGGGTTGGACCCGATGATCTCTTGAGGTCCCTTCCAACCCCTACGATTCTGTGATTCTATGATTTCCTTTAGTCTATGGACCATCCCTATGAGTTTGTTGGTCCATGATTTTCAGGTTCCATTTGTCGTAACAGTCTCTCAGGGTATGAGTAATCGTATGTGCCATTGGATCCTTGCATGCTGCATCTCGGGCTCTCGACTGATACACCTGGCGTGGTCCATGCTCATAGTCCATGGGTCAAAGGTGTTTACTCTTTTGCACTTGGGTTGATTTGTAAAAGAAATCTTCAAGTATCTCTCAGTGCTGTCCACAGGCTTTAGAAGGTATTAGGAAAATGTGGGGGGTGTTTCCTCCATTTTTGTTTTGTTAAATAAACCAGCTTTCTTTTCTCACCTATTTTCTTCTTCCACCTGAAATCTCAGCCCAAAAGTAAGGCTTCAGAGGAATACATCTGACCAAAAAAAATTGCAACCAAATCCATTATCTTGTGAATAATGGTCATAAGTGAGACGTTCCAGGAGATTGGTGAAATGATTGCTGGGTATAATTCATAATTATCCCGGTGACTTGGCATTGTGTTGTACAGACATTAATCTTCCATCCTACAGCTGAATGTGTGTGTCATAGGTAAAGAATCACTTTCTTTGCCTGTTTTATTTTCTTAATCAAGAAACTGCATTGACTTTGATGGTATTGGCATATCCATGTCTTGTCAAGGAACTGAAAGAGGGGGATTGGTAGCTCTATTTATTGTCATTCTATTATTTAGCAATTACTTATGAATGTTATTTAACAGTGTCTATTGAAAAAGCTTTTGCTCTTCACTTGATGGCTTTTCTGACTTTTTTACATTATCAAGGTTAAAAGCCATGTCAAAGCACAACATCTTTTACTTTGGGTCTAGACCTCCTTAACTATGCCTGAAACTGTTGGCCCCAATTGATATGGAATGTGAGAGGTGGGCTGCGTTGTGGAGTCAGAGCTAATAGTGGAAGGAGGCTGTCCCCCACAACGTTAAAAATTACATGTATTTGAAATGTTGTCTGAAATACCAGTGAGTCATTAAAGTGTGCAGTCTTGCATCCATAATTTCAGTGCTGGAAACAATAAATGTCAAAAAAGATACAAAGATTACCAATGTGAAGAAGATGCTTCAGTTGAAAGTGCATCGCTGTCCATCCCCATGTACATGCTTAGGACAGGAGAATTACCATGATCAAGCACCCAGCCGACCTCGGCTGCTGCGCTGGTGCTCAGAGAGTAATTTGTCATTTAAACAATCCCATCACAATCTGCCACAGACTCCTGATAACATTTCCTTCTCTGGTTTCTCTACCATGGCTCTGCCCCCCTTCTCTAGCCAAAGTCAATCTTTTTGCTTCTATAACGAAGGCTTTGCCCCCATGATATTCCTCACCAGGGTTATGTGACTCAGCCCTGTGCTACCCTGTGATCTTCACCCATGGTATTTCTTGTGATTTGGTGTCTTGTTTGGATGCTTCTGGAAAGATTCTAGGTAGTCTTTGAACTTCTGCTTCAGATTTCATATACATTAAAAGCCACTGGAAATTGGCAAGGAGCCCCTGGGGATTGCCGATATCTTAGTTCAGATTATACTTCTAATTCTGTTTTAGTTTTTTTCTCCTTACTGTTAGTGTCACTCAAAGAAAATACAGTTTCAATAAGTTACTACCTGTTTTGCTTGTCTGGATTTGGCAATATCACGTCTTGTACAAGAAAAGTTTATTGAAAATTATGTTTTCTGTATGCTTATCTTTTATTAGAAATAAATTAGCAATAAATAGGAGCCTGTGCCTTGCTGGTGGCTCATCCTATCTATTCTGCTTGACAGCATTAGTACTTCTGTTGTTGTAACTCCAGCCTTTGCAATTGCTGCCAAAATAATGAAATAAAGCCCCTCCCTTGCTCAGCTTTAAATTTGCAGTGGGTATTTCTTTGTGAGGAGACTCTTTTATTGCCAGATCTAGTTAAAGCATTGCGACTCTACAAGACCGGTTTGGGGGTGCACGTGACGCTGACATTTATGGAGCACCCAGCGCCTGGGCTGTACGTGATCTTCAGCAGGAGGGAAGGCTGCAGCCTCGCCAACCACTGCGAGCGCAATAGGAGCTGAAAGAGGCGCGTTAGTTCACTGCAGCCGTTCCACCCTCGGCTGTTCCCTTGTCAGATCTCATAGACTCAACGAGGTCAAGTCTGGTATTCGGATGGGAAACCTCCCTGGAAAACCAGGGACTGAAAGAAGGCGGGCTTGTGGCTCTCCACGCAGGCTAGCACCCTGCCCCAGTTGTTAGCACCACACAGGCTAGCGCCCTGCCCCAGTTGTTAGCACCATGCAGGCTAGCACCCTGCCCCAGTTGTTAGCACTGTGCTATGTTTGATCCATGTTTTTTTTTCTAGTTGGTTTGAAAAACAATGCTGTGTGAGGATAAGGAGTTGGGGGGGAAGAGCAATAATTTTGATAGTGATGGATAAGGAGTGGATCCAAGGCACAGTGTTAGGGATGCCTTGTAAATTCAGATTCCGGGTCTCAGTTTTCTGTTTGCTTTTTCCCTGCATGAATGAAGTGTTTATTCACCTTCTGCATCTCACAGCAATAGTTTGAATTCAAACTCGGTTTGAATTTCTCTGCTTCAGAATATCCTGCAGAAGCACTCACTGGCATAGAGCTTGGCCACTCTGCTTGGACACAATCACCAGAAATAAAACAAATGTTGAAAATAATGTTTTCAAAGCTTGACTTTTTCAGGGAGTCAAGTGCTTGTTTTCTGGCTTTACAAATAGTGAATGTCATAAAATGAAAGGAAAAGCTGGGCTTCATTTTATGGTGCAGAAGTAACCACTTCTCATGGAATTAGTTTGGAGTGAAAGTTTCCAGGGAAGGATGAAATACAAAGAAAACACTTTCTTGATCATGGGGAAAAAAAAAAGAGATGTAGAGAAACAATTGCATGAGTAACTTGGGAGATGTCATACCTATTAAATTTTGTCCTCATTAATTCCCTTTGTAAGAAAGTAATAATTTACTTAGGAAATGTTTAAAATCTTCACGTGTCAATGTTGAAAATACAGGACCTGTCTATACGTGTTGGCAGGTCGTGAGGCTGCTAGTGTAGCCAACTATGATCAAGACAGGAAAGGACAATGTCAGGGTTTGATAGAGCTCTTGTCTTACTGGTGGATCATGGGCATTAGGGTTCACTGAAGCATTAATCTATGTTTCAGATGATGTTTTTAAAAGATTTTCCATTCTCTTTGAGTTTTGATCATCTTTTTCTTCATTAAAGAGATAGAAATATCTCTTTTCATTAAAACTGTAAAATTAATATTTACCACTGAAAATACAGCCTGATTCTGTATGGCTGAGACCTTGGTAAATGGATAAAATTCAGCACATTTTAAGAGACTCTTTATTAAATAACTTCATCCAGAAGCTGTTCTAAGTAATACCTTTCTGTGTTAGATGGTGAAGCAAAGCCCTTAGATGGTGAAGCAAAGACCTTCTGAATCTGAGGTTTCAAAAGCAAAATGAACACGTTACTTAAAAGTTTGGGAAGCTGAAATTCACTGCCAGAGTTTTCTGGTTTGTTGTGTCAATGTAAACTACCTATGTAAAGAAGGAGAACTAAGAAAGAGGATGTCCTGCAAGCATCCAGTGTAACTTCTGGTGTGTTGTTTGATGTGAGGTACCTGTTACCATCAAGAACAGTGTCAGTATTTGTTCAAAGTGATGGGATAGGTGGGGGCTTGTGGTTGCACTGACTTTATCCCACAGACTGGGAGGGGAAGCTCAGGTATCACAGTTCTGCAGTGATGCCCTGAGCTGTGTGTTAGCTGTCACTCTCCTATGATACAGAGATTTTTTGTCTGGTAGTTGAATGAGTATGTCTGATGGTAAGGGGGAGTGAAGGAGCAATTTTGGTTTAAGGAGGGTTCAGAATTCAAAGGATTATTTAGCACATTTGTGTTTTTCTTAGACTAAATGGGCTTTCCTCAAACTGTTGTGTTTTAGAACAAGCTATGGCAATATCTATTCATGACACTGAGACTTGAAATGTATCTTTCTTCCATCCACACGGTGAATACTTGTGTGCTTGGTTCCATCTGGAGAGGATATAATTGAATCCTTGTTTGGCTCCCTTAGTTATCTCTTTGAAAAGTCCTTGGCTGGGAATTTTGCCACTTTACAATGCAAATATTCAAACTTAAGAGCATAAACTGTGCTTTCAAAGAGCATTTTTGTAAACCTTTTATCATTTGGTGGTTTTTCAAAAGCGAACATGAGAACTTCTCAGGGAACATGGTTTAGTTTTTTTAATCCCCAGAGAAGATTTTGTTTTCTTGCAGGTTGGCTGTAGTTGCTCATTATCTTTGTTAATTAATCATGCAATAGGGATGAAACATACTTGATTAAAAATAAAAAACCCCGTATAGCAAGAAAGTAATGCTACTGATTTTTCCTATTTAAAAGCAAAGATTAAAAAAAACAAGATTAACTTTTAAGCTGCATGTCAAATGTTCTTTGCATTTGAAACATCTGTAAGACTAAAGCAGTTAAAAGCTTCTTTTTGCAGCTCAGTCATAGTAAAATGCTTATCCAGTTGTAACACCGTGTCAAAAAATGGGGGCTGAGAATAGTCACTGAAGTTGCTGTCTTAATCAAAACTGCCTGAGATGGTGGGTGGTAAGGAACAGGTTTATTTGGGTGTGCTTAGAAACAAGGGTCCTTGTTCTCTCTTGTCATGCATATTACATGGAAACTTCCAACACTGCTGGTTGGTGTTAAATGCTGCTGACTCGTGGGTTCTGTTACGCTATTTGTATATACCATTATGTTACACCGACCCACACTTGAACAGAGGTGGTGGGAAGTGGCTCACTGCAGGCAGTGGGCCAAGTGTGTCACAAATGAAGCTCCCTGGAATGATCTCTGGGATGACTGCGGTCCAGAGGCACGCTGAGCCTCTGCCGTGCATCCTGCCTGGATGGAGGTAGCCGCCTGTGGAGGTCTGGCTGGGAGTGCACAGCTCCTTCACCTGGGGATTGCAGGCAGGAGGGAGAAGATGCTCTGGGATGTGTTCTGTTTGAAGTGAGAGCACAGTTTGCTTGCTTCAAAGTTAGTTTATTTATTGGAACAGATGGCTCTTCTGTATCTGCTCTTTCAGGATTTTTCTCATACATGATAGGTTTCTTTTTGATTTTGATTTTGATTTTCTATTGGAAAGTGGTCCTGTTCCTAATCGCAGCAATGTTACACAGTGTGACAACACCAGTCTTTCCTCTTCTCTGCTGGAAAATGACTAAGGAGGCACTTTCTGAACCTCAGCCAGGGTCCTTACCCAGAGAGGGAAGAGTTAGGAGCAGCCCTCTTTGCAGACAGAGCTTGAATAGAATTTACTCTGATAAAATTCCAGGATTCCAGAAACGTGGAACTGATTCCATGTTGGAGGTAACATGTAGAGAAGTAAGTAGGAGCATTCCTCATGTAGGAGGAGTAACTAAATAAATCTCTGCAGACCACTGCCAGGAAGTATATGGAGGAGTGATTTGTGGGTTTCTTTTGTTTGTTTATTTTTTCTCCTGAATCTTTTCTTATAAAATATCTTTAGGCATTTGGTTTGCAATTAAAAACTCAGAACCCCCTATGCTTACTTTTTCCACTAAAACATATTAGGGCACTGAAGCAGTGCAAAAATGCAACGGGCTATTTTCAGCAGATGAACTAAAGCCTTAAAATAGGATTAACCACTTTTGTAATTTGCCTGTGATAGTATCCGAGCAAGGAAGAGAGAGGGTGGTGTGTGTCTTTTAGAAGCTGTTTTTAGGGTAGTTGTGTCAAGGCTATCAGTGTTGTACTCACACCGCTTCCCAATTGTCAGTAGTTTCTCAGATGCACTAACGAGGATCTTGATACCATGCTGGAGGAACACAAATTCAACTCCTGCAGGGCTGTGGCTGTGTCATCTTCAGGTTTTGCTGTTTTTCAGTGGTTTTGACATCGTATGTGTTTACAGATCACAGTATTAGCAATGTCTGCTATTAACCATGCTTGCAGGGTGCCCAGGAGCCAGCTGCGTAGGGAGTGCTGGGGGGGGCACAGCAAGCATGTGGGAGCAGGTGACTGTAAGGGAGACTTCACTTAAATACCACACCTGCTGCTGAAACGGAGAGGGAGGGCTGGTTTGGTGACCCAAGCATATGCTGAGTGGTGGCTGAGTGACAGGAGTGCTGTCATTCCCACAGTAATTAGGCAGGTATGTGCAGATCTTCCTGCCCCGGCAGAGATGGATCCTGAGAAATGGCTGGCGGATGTGGTTTAAAGGCTGCTCTTATTGCACGATCAGGAATATAATATCACTGAGTATTTAGCTCTATTGATTGGCCCACTCAGTGGTGGGAGCAGTTACAGAGCCTGGGGAGATCACTGCTGCCAGGTCCTCCCTCAGCCCTGGCTGGGCACCTTCACAGGGTTTGGGGGACGGGGGTCTCCAGCCCCTGCTCTTTGCTGTGAGAGCTGGGAGATCCCTTGTATGCTCCACTGCAGTGCACAGCAGCAGCTTTTCTTTCCTAACTCAGAAGGGCTCAGGAAAGCTGCTGGGTGGTGTGGCCAGCAGACCCATGGCTGGAGCCCTTCACAGGCAAATAAGGCCAGTCCTGTCGAACCTCAAAGAGCAGACACTTCCTACCCACTGCCATGTCTCAGCACTCCTGAGCTATTGACATTGTGTTTAAATTGTGCATTTATGTTAGACTGAGTAGTCACGGGAGTAGAGAATTTAAATATCCCAGAGAAGCACCAGGATGCTGCACTGGGACAGTTCAGGTCTGTCTTTCCAATTAGACGAAGTAGAGTTTCTGGGCAAAACACAAGTAAATGGAAAATTTCAGACTTAAAATACATATGTTCTAATTTAAAAATCCTTCACTGGAAGTTTCCAAAGCTGGTCATCTTTTGAAAAGAATTTATTCATGTGCAAATTTATGTTTTGGTGTGTACTGACAAATTCTTCATGTGCTGATAAATTCCTCTGATGTTTCTGCAGGGTAGTTTCCTTTCAAAAATAGACATTCTTCTTTAAAAACTGCCTCCTTGAAAAAATTGTCTTTGTTTTTCTTAAATCCTTTTAAAATTATGGTAGGTTGTTTAAGTCCTGCTTGTTCTGGAATACATTTTCTGCCTTGCTGAGCTTTCAGAGCAAATTCTGCTCTTTCCATACCCCTCCTGCCACGGTTGGCCCCAGCACCACCTGCAACTGTCTAGGTTTTGGGTACGTGCTACCTTCTTCCAAGCCATCCACTGAGGAAAACTCTTTCCTTTTCTATGCATTTGAACACCCTACTTTCATGCCTTACAACTTTTCAGGTGGAAGTGTGTTGTTACTGCCAAATCCTTAATTAAGCAATTGAATTGCTACTTGAGTCAAGCTGAACATTTGGGTAAGGATCTTATATGAGAAAAGGCTAATTCAAAAAGTAATAATTCAGTGGTTACAAAATGCAGCACAGTAAGTTTAGGAACAGAAGAGAGTTTTTTGAATTTTCTTTTCATGCTTACATTTATTGATAGTTGAACAGCCTTACAACTTGTGTTTGTATAGTGCAGGCTAAAGCTGGTGTGCAAGGCTGTAGGGAAATAAATAACACGATATGGAAACAGTCTGTTTCCATATTGCCAGTGTGATGAGCTACTTTGTTGTCTGAATGGAGCAAATGATACTTAGATTCAGTTGATTTATTGACCGTTCTGTCAAACTGCCACAAAATGAAGCAACGATGCAGCCACTAAATGCGGCAGAGAAACGTGGTGGGGAGAGCGGGGTTACCTGCAACCCAGGAGGGTTACCCCAGCGATGGGCAGGAATGCCACCCCGATGGGGAAGCTGGGCGTTCTTCTCTATGCCAGTGAGAAATGAACTGCTGCTCACGTGCTGTTTCTTTCCGTAGGGAGAAGCTGTCTGTGGCTCGGCTGCAGCGAGAAGTCGCACAGAGTAAGAGCGAAGGAGCAATGGTAAGCTGCGGCAGCTCGCCGCTTCGCAGGTCTTCTCTTACTGCCTCTGCCCTTAGGCACAGTTTGTCCCGCTGAAGATGGTCACCAAGCATTAAGGCTGCCTTGGATGTAATGCTGGGTGGCCAGCGATGTATGCATAAATCTGAGGAAAGTATAGACTCTCCTTTAGCTTGGGTTCCTTGGAAGAGCTACAGTAGAGAAAAGCTATTTCCCTTTCCCTGCTGATGGTGCTTACTGGAAGTGGAAGCAAGGCAAGCACAGAAAGGCAATTTCACATCAAAATGCCTTGATTTATTTCCCTGCTAAATCTTAGCCAACTGCAGAAAAATGGAAGAATACAATCATGGGAGCTTAAAACTCCCTCAATCTGATAATTGTGTAAATCATGTAATGTTCCTTATATCTTCATTTTTCACAGAGCAATTGATGAGATTACGCCTTTAAGCAGAAGTTGAAATGGCAGATTTTTGGTTAACTGCAAATCTCAATTTATAGAGTTCCTTATCTCTTCAAAACAATTTTCTTTAGAAGCAACATGTGCTGAGTGTGTTTAATTACTTAATGTCTAAGGAACAATTCCCATCTGTTAAGGAGTTTGTTTGTCCTTGTCTTCAGATTAATTGTCTTAGGCTTCCTTGGCATAAAGCAGTCCTGTTCAAAAACCTTAAAACCCAAACCAGTCCCCTTGAATGTACTCAGGAAGTTGCTACTAATTTGAGTGAGTCGCATAGTTGGCTGAGAAGGAACTTGGTCAAAAGTTTAAGTTAATGGAGAGAAGCAGTTAGAGGGTCCCTGGGGAGCGAGTGTGCCATTAGCTGTGGGATGCAGGGTCCTTTAAATCCCACCAGCCTCCAGTGAGTGTGTTTTATAAATCACTATTAGTGACTAATACAACGAAACAAGATCTGGAGAGGTGTAAGTGGTAGGTATGAGAAACCAGCTCAGAATGTACGGCTCTCATCCTGCCATGTGCAGCTCCAGAAGTGCTCGTGGTGCCTCATGGGGGTGCTGTGCTGGACCAGCTGCTTCTGGGCTCCAACTGCCTGGTGGTGAAGGGAAGGAGTGGGGTTTGTCCAGGCAGATACTGGTGATTCGCCCCAAGGCACTGCATGTCCAGCTCAGCTGTGGGAGCTGCTGTGGGTCTGCAGCATGGCTGGGTTGGTCAGGAGAAGGCTTTGTGATGAACTTCAAGCAGTCAGGACAACTGGCCACTGGGTAGTGTTTGGTGTATTGGCACACAGGTCCTGCATGAATTGAGAAACAAACTTGATTGAGTTAAGCTGTAATCCAAGAGTCAGTCACTGAGAGAAAACTGAGGAAGAATGGCAGAGATCCAGTGTTGGTTTTGCAATTGCATTTTAGCTTTCAGCATAAGCAGTTTTCAGAATCTGGAAAGAGCTGTTTATTTGAAATGTTTCCTTTTTCTTTTTTTTTAAAGAAAAAAATCAACCTAGCTTTCCCTTGGAGGCATAGAAATATTAGAATATATTGAGTGTAAAATATACTTGGTGGAATAACTCAAGACTTCATGAAATGAGCAATATTGATTAACCTTCCAGACCTTTCGGTATATGCACCCACCTTGCAGCTTCATCTCGTGAGTCAGACATTTCTTGTGCATTTTACTATGAGTTTATGGGATTAATCACATAGTCCTGCTAACCAGAGGGTAATTTTGTATAATTTCTTGAGAGGCCAAGTGTTGTAACCCATTAGGAGCTGATAGGTAGCTCTCCAGGGGTGCAATTTTCCCTGAGGTAAATACTAGGTAGTTTTTCCCTCTTCCCTGAAGGGTAATTTCCACAATTATCCTTCGAATGTGGCTGAGGAGTGCACCCATAGAGACAATTGCTTTGAAGCTGTTGATGTATGGAAACTTCTTTGTGTCTCAGAGCTCAGAACTGGTGATTTTAATATGAAACACAGCAGTCATTAATTAACATTAATGAACTTCTGGGCTGTGAACAGTATGAGAGCAGTGAGGGTCCAGGAGATGGAGTATTTGAACATAGAGGAGACCGGAGATGAAGCAACTTGTGCAGGTTGTGTTCTCAGGCTGTACCACAAGGAGCCTGCAGCACTCACCAGTTTTGGGGCAAATGCTTTAGAAAGATTCACAGCAAAATTTTGGTGAGGGGTACTGAGCAAGCAGGCCTTTGGCACATGGTAAGGCTTCCTCTGGAGAAGTGCTGAAAGCTGGCAGTATGCCTGCAGGGTACCGAATCACATGTGCTGCTCTTTTTGATGTGATGGACATCCCCCTGGAGATGGCTCCAAGTCCTCTGGGGCTGGCTGGGCAGTGGTACCAGCCAGCCACAGGGCGCCTGAGGGGTTTTGCTGTGCTGTCACCAGCTGAGACTCTGGATAAAAGGGATTGCACCCCCTGTGGCCACCCTGCCAACACAGTCAGTGACAGGCCACAGCTTTATTTAATCACTAATTAGCTAATCGCCTTTGCTTACCCCTATTTTCTTTTTTGTTGTTTGTGCCATTTAGTTCACCCTGGTGACAATCTAACTCCTTAGTTTGGGAGGAGCACAGGAACAGCACATGCCACCTTGAATGCCACATTTCCTGGCTCACTCAGTCTTTTGGAGAGGGTTTTATCCCAGGGCAGAGGGCAGAGAGCCCGAGGAGCCGTGCTCATTCAATACCATGCTAATGTTTTGTGCTTCTTTTAAAAAATACGTTTTAATTGGGTTTTGCAGTCACAGGTAGGTCTTGAGGGTAAGAGGGGATGTTATGTCAACCCACACCCATTTTGGGGTGAGCGGTTCAGTGAGTGGGGAGCATGTGCCGGGTCTGGGTGTGTGCCGGAGGGATACATGGTGTGGTGGGTTTGCCCTGTCCTTCCTGCTCCCCCTTTGGCACCCCTGTGATCACAGGGTGAGAAGGTTGTGGATGCTCTTCCCTCTTGCCTTCCCAGGACAATATGCTATTTAGGCTTTGTTTCCCTGCACCGGGTGGTTTTCAGGGGTTGTCAGGCAGCATTTGCTATAACCTGCAGCCAGCTGTTGCCTTTTTGCACGTGGTCCTCAGAAGGGCTGGGTGGGAAAGGCTTCTGCCTGCTGCAGTGAGACAGATGCATACATACAACCATAGCAAAAACCAGATACGGAGCATGTGCTGTAGAAACTATTTAAGTTGTGATGTCTTTGCTCAAAAATGGGTTTGCACATCTGTGTGAACAACATGGTGAGTGATGATGAAATGCACTTTCTGTAGGAGACCTCAGGTGAAGCTGAAGATCCAGCAGTATGGACTGTCTGTGACACCAATGTGTCTGCCCCGCAGCACTCCTGGGAAGAAATGTGGTTTTTAATATGTCCCAGAGTTACATTTTTCCTGATTGATTTATTACTGGAAGTAGATTATTACTGAAGGTACTATAGAAGATTAAATGAAGATCTTTCAAGAGAAATCTTAATCACCAAAAATACACGAAAAACCTGTAATGTGCTTTTTCCATGTGGGTGTATGGAAAATCTGATACCTTTGTATAGAGGATTGAGTGAGGATGTATTTATAAATTACTTGAATAGGACAACTGAATAAATTCAGGCTGTGAATACCTGACAGTTACTTAGGTTTCTTCAATTTATGAACCACCATCAGTAAATATTGATTATTCATTATCAAAATGCACAATTACTCCAATACCAATCCATCTACTGAAAGTTTCAGCAGCACTGAGTTTCAGTTGCCAGGTGGCTCTCCTCTTGCTCATGGCCTTTAATTTCTTAATGTGTGTGTTCACAATTTCCTTAGTCGTGTTTCTTCTGACTCATCAAGGGTATTTTAACCTTTTGTAAAGGAAAAGAAGATGATCATATGTGAACAGTTCTTCCTGTTACATTTGATGAAGACTGTGCAGGTGTCTGTAGTGACAAAGTTTCCATTATTTAATGAATGGCTCTCAAAATGGATCACAAGTTTATTTCAAAACAGAGTCAAGATTGAAAACTGCTTTAGTCATCCAAGTCTCCTGTTGTTTTGTTTTTAACTTAAAGTCCATCACTTTGGACCTTCAGTACACTGAATAAGACCAAGAAAAATGTTCAATTTTGTGAAATTTTCTTAACAGTGAACAGTGCCCAGTTAGGAAAAACACGTGAAAAACGCTGCCACTGTTACACAGCAGCATTCTCATGGGAAAGTATTTTGCTAGCAGAAACCTAGATTAAAAGCCTAAAAGGAACCAACATATTTTAATACTTCCTAGAAAAAATGTTAAATTTTTAATTTGATACCTTTATTATATATATTTTACACAGTCCTGTTAGTTTGTACTTTTGCATTGAAGCCCTCTAATTCCACTCTCTTTTCCATTAGTTCGGTGGCCTGTAACCTCCACAAAAGAAATTGTACCACTCTGCCAATTTAGCTGTGAAGGTTAAAGTGGGATGCTACTGCCTTTTATATCTACATGGGTTTCACTTAGGGTGGGCCCTCGGCTCTGATTTACCATGTGTCCTGCTGCGTCTCTAAGTGATGCAAAGTGATTATCATGGGCTCTTCCCGGTACCCGTCTATTCCACACCTGCACCCTTTTGTTAGAAACCCACCATGTTAAGTGAATGTGAGGTCCCTGCTGAATAGGTTTCCACCCTCTGGTAATCCTTCTGCATTAGATTGATTTATGAATGTATCAGATTCTTTGTTAGCATGTAAACCACTAATTAATTTAAAGCTCTCTGTGGAAAAATTAAAGCCCTGGTTAAGGATTTCAACAGGCTCAGATGGTGCTAATAATGGAAAAACAAGTTATATTAATGAGTTTTGATGCGATCAGCACAATTCTTGCTTTACAAACAGTTTTTGCTATAAAACAGTAGAGGCTGCAAGTTTTTAAATAAAGAGTGAAGAAGTAAAAAGGAAAGTCAGAAAAAAAAATTGCACTGTCAGTAAGATATCCCATTATTACTAGGATCCGGGTCACTTCTGCTTGCTACAACTTTCTTAAATGTATTGTGTTTAGACACACATAACTCTCATAAAACCAGAGGAAGTGCAGAGCAGACTTTTTCCCAGATTGAAACCAAACATGTAAAGTAGCCAGCTTTGAAAGGATCTCTGCCTCTTCTCATTGTGTGCTGCTGAACTGGAGCATTCATGTGGAGACGGATGTGTTAAGGTGTAGAAAAGGTCTTGATTGAAATCGTATTAATATCAATAGAAAGTCTGACCATATCCAGGCTGTTTTGTACTTTTAGTTGTTTGCTCTTTTGTTCAAATGTAGACTTTTAACGTGGGTGCTAGCTTTTGGTTGAGAAGAAAGAGATCAGACCCTGGCTTGATGATGCTTTGTTGAGCTGAGGGAATTGAAGTTGAAAATAGAAAGCCAAATCTCTGTAATTCTTGTAGGAAGCTGCAAACACACAGTTACAGCAGCAGGGCATGATTGTAGGAGATGGTGCTTTTTCCATGTTTCTCCCGGGAGCTGTGTTAACCTGTCTTGGCTCTTAGCACTGCCAAGGGACTCCTGTCTCTGGCCGCCATCCTGGCTGGGTGGTCAGCACCATGGCTGATACTAATGCTGCCCCATTAATCAGCTAGCAGGGAGTCCTCTGAAAAGGAGCATGGTCAGCATGTTCGGAGGCCCAGCTCCTAACATCTGCACTACGTGCCTTGTTTTTACCGAGCAGGGGGAATCCTGAGGTTGCTCTTGAGCTGGGTGCTTACAGATGGCAGCACAATGTACTGCCAGTAGCGCGGAGGCACTCGCTGTCACCGGCGTGATGAATCTCTGCAGTTGCCTCCAGCAGCTGGGAAGGCTGTTGTTGCAGAAGCACCCGGGTCATTCAAAAATAGATGATATTTAGTATTAAATGAAGTGTTAAAGATGAGATACAAAAGGCTAAATTGTCTTTCCCAACTTCTGGGTCTCTGAAAACATCTATCTGTGCTTTAATTAGAAAGTAGCAGGGAGAGAGGCAAAGTTGCCATTTTAAAGTGTCTGTTTAATATTAAACATCCTAAACTGGAAAGAAGCAGCCTGACCCTTGTGCCATCCTCTCTGTATAAATACACCACTAGCCGTGCTGTCTAGCTCCTTTTTCTTAGAAACTTCATCACACAGCCCTCACAGAAACACAGTGACATTAGTAGTAGTTAGCGTCAATAATGGTTATTGAAATTCTTTACAAGCCGAGTTTAATGCTCCTGGACCTCATTAATTGTTAGTACTGCATTAGGCCAGTGTCCTCATTCACAACGTCGCTCTTTTATCTTCAGTGGTTTTACAATAAGTTTTTTTTAGCTCTTCTTGTGTCTCTTGAGCATATTTTTCATTGTTTGCTTCAAATTTGCTAATTTGCAGATGTTTTCAGGATTTGTGTTTTAAGGCTTTTATGAGTTTAAGGATTCTTTGTGATTAAAAATTCTCCAGTGAAACAAAAATACGCCTGGTTTCTCGCTCGATCCGTAAACAGAAGTACTGAGCCCCTGACTGTTGCTGCTCAGAACCAGTGTTATTCTTCCTGGTTAATTCATTTCAGAGACCTGTCTATTCACTAAATTCCACAGTACATTGTTGAAATCACTTTACATCCCTTCCCTTGTTTAAAACGTGGGAAGCTCCGGGCGCTCCCCAGGCTGGTGGCATTCCTGGCTCTGGCTTTCTACCAGGAGAGGGAGCTGCAGCCATTGGAAACGACGGTGAGAAACTGAGGGTGTGCACACTTCCTGGCTTCCCTGGGATTTAGGTTTTGTGGCGTTGGAAGGCATTAGCCACAGTGTTTTAAAAATATTCTGGATTTTGAAGGGGCGCTTGGTACTTGCCATTGCAAAGGCGGCGATGCTCCAACCGCAGTTTTGGTGCGTTTTGGCTCCGCTTGCTAAAGATGTGGTAGGCACAGCAAGGAAAGCCATTACTGTATCCAAAGGAGCAGAAATACAAGTTTTGTTCCCCCAGCTGGCGCTCAGCAAAGTGGTCTGTCTCTTCAGTTAGTTTCTGCAAGTATTTAGTTGACATAAAAAGGAGTCAAATAGGATTATGTAAGAATTGCTGCACGCGGAAAAAAATACATTAAAATGCATTTATATAAGGCCTGAAAGTAAAACAGAGTCAATCTGTACAAAGTATGTCATATCAGCTAAATTGCCCTCAAGTAGAAATTGCCATTTATACATTAGATAACAAAGGCAGGGGATGGTGAAGTACAGAAAGGGCACATGCAGGCTCGTAGCGTCGATGGGTGTATGTAATATCGGAGTGGCAGTTGGCTTCCGCGTGAAGCAAATCCTGCTTTATGACTAGAAACAGATGTATCCTGCTCTAGGCAATACCTCACCGCCTAATAGGGGTGATGCGCTCATGCACTAATAACAGTGAATTGCAGCCATTTTCATATCAAAGGTTAAGCTCAGCAATCCTGAGCTCCTCCAGGCAATGGCAGGAGTTGACTCGAGGAAGCCGCACACTCACTGGATTAATATTTTTGCAAGGATGACCTGAATAGAGCCACCGATCTGCAGGCTGAAGAGGCAGAGCGTTTACGGTTGTGTTTTATCTCATGCAAGAAAGGGATCTCAGCTAGGACAGGATTAGTCACGAGGTCTGAGGCTCTGAAGAGGAAAGATGGGCCAACAGTTTGAATTTTATGCAAACTAGGAAGGTAAATTTCTGCAGATTAATAGTAATGAAAGGGCTGTGATATACTTGGCATTGCAAATTTTTTCTTAGACTACCTGGAGGAAATTAAACATATTACTAGTTTTTTGGAGGGGATTTTGGGGGGGTTTTTTTGGGTTGTTTTGGCTTTTGGTGGGGTTTTGGTGGTGGTGTTTGTGGCCAGTATTTAACCTGTTGGTGTAGAATTTATAATACTTACAAGCCACTGTAACTTCCATCTAAAAGGTCTGTTTGCAGGGTTGGTTCTGGGAACAGAGAAAAACCCATTACTTCCTTTTCTTAAGACTGTGTTTATACTTTTTGAAAATAAACCTCTTTTCTAGTATTTTCAGGTTTTGTTCTTAAATCTTGTAGGCCCACTTGTAAGACCAAATATTTTACTGGTTTGAGTTTGTTGATTCAAATCTGGTTGCAATATCCATCACAGCAATTGCAGGCTTTTTCTGTTGTTTCCCTGTTTGTATCAGCTCTTCCAGGGGTTCTGTGGGGTGCAGTATAGTCGCACTCGCAGTGATTTGGGCTTGCCACTGTATTCTCTTGTAAAGTGTAGCTAAGGCAGGGCAGAGAGGATGAGATGGTGCGGAAATACCAATTCCCTAAATGCACCTCAGTCTAATCAACCTGGTCATCAAGGGTGAGCATTTTCACTGCTGGACAGGGAGTACAGGCTTTGATTTCTTCATTGTTGTCATCTAAAGGAGAACTTAAACATTGCTCCAGTGATTTTTATGTTTTTGTGATGTGTGGCACTAGTCCCTGCACAAACCAAGGGGTATTTTTTGTCTGAGTCCAGAAGAATGACCTTTTTTCCCCAAATGCGACAGAAAAGGTTATTGGGAGAGAGAGAAAGTTCCTATATAAGGAAGGACAAAGTTTATGTACCAAGAGTATTGCTCAGTTGTGTTACTGCCATTAAATGCCCATTTATTGAAATGAAAGTAGTGCTCTTGGAGCTTGTACCGTGAAGTCGGTGCTGACCCTTGGAATGAGTCAGCTCAAGCTTGGAAATAAAAACTCTTTACTGCAGCAAGTATTGTTCAATGTGTAGCACAGCAGAGCCCAGATCCATAATGGAAGCTCCACAGCACCAAGATTGCATGGTCAGGTACTGTTGTCTTGTCTAGTTCCCTTTGGGCAAAGACCAAATGTGTGCACAAAAAGTAACCTGTCAGAAGTGAGTAAGAAAGAGATGGCAGAAACTGAGAAAAAGATGTTGTGCTATCCCACTTCTGAACAGAGAGTGCTTTGCGGGTAGATGTGGAAACTAATTGCAGCTCATCCGTGCAAGATTTGAACTTTTGAGTAGAGTTTGTGCCATTAAGCCCCATTCACTTTGTTGTATTTTTTCCTCTTTGTAGAGCACAATTACTCCCCTCTGCAACTTCTGTTGAAGATTTAAAAGAAATACTAAAAGATAGTAAGGATATAATGTCTTCCTATACTAAAATTTTGCAGCTTTGTACAGATTCATGTAACTTGAGCTAGCAACTGTGATTCTTGCCTTCTTTCCCTCCCTACTCCAATCTCATCAGCTTTAATTCAGTTTTTGCTTTGTCAGGAATTTGCTTTTCTGTACTTTCTGTTTGTTTTGGCTGTGTCCAGTGCATTGTGATAAGGCATCTTTTGATATTCTACGGGATCTTTCATAATGAAGATCTCATGACATAGTTTTCCAGGTCTGGAACTGGTGATCAGACTTGCTTGCATGTCCTGCAAGAGGACACTGTCTAGACTGTGGGAATGACTGTGATGTTTGGATTGTGTTACTTCCATACCGCTTGGCATCATGCACTCTGCAGTTATTCTGGAAACTAAGGAAAGTACCAGGCCTGATTCAGTACCTTACCTGGCTGCAGAGTGACTTTCCTTCAGTCTCCAGACTGTACTGATAAGCTCTACTTTCTGCTCAGTACCTGCTGTGCGACTTTAAAGAGCCAGGTGCTTAAACCCTGGCTTCACCACATTCATTAAGGATCATATTTAACTTTGGTGTCCTAGAAGGCCTGTTACTACCTTTGCCACCTAAATCCTTTGTAACTCTGGAAAATATTTAACTTCTGTTCTAAATCACTCATTCCTAAAACGGGCTTTATTCTGACTCTTCCGCTGTGACCTGCTTGCCTGTGCAGGGAGTGAACTCTTTGGGGAAGAAGCAGGGTCTTATTGGGTGTCTTACTAGTGCTGGAGCCTGGGGTGCTGATGTGCCATGAATAATCACAGCCCAGCAACTTGGGATGAATACCGGGAGGGGATTTGGCTCAGTGTGCACAGTCCACACAACTGTCATTTTGTAATTACATCTTTGCGCTGCACATTTGTGATCGGCATCCATGGTGACACTGCTTATTTAGAAATGATTTCGGAGGGCTGGAGAAAAATTATCATCTCTTGGGGACATCCTGTTCCTGGTAGTATCTATTAACAAGTGACCTGCAGCAGTGACTGGCGGAGCTTTCCACTTAAGAAACTTTTTCCATGGCTGGCTCTAGAGGAACGGGTGAGAACTCCCAGGTTTTGTTGGAAATGTCACATTACATATGATTTGCCGATGTCATTGATAATAAACCACTTCGGAAGAGGAAAGTTGTGCTGCTGGAGTTATCACAGGAATGAGAAGCTGCAAAATTATTTCATCCTGAAGCTAGGCTTTGAGAGTTGTTGGCTGTGATAGTCTGAAGGCAGGTTTCTAGTGGTTGTATCTTCCATCAGTTGATAATGGAAACCTGTTCCCAAGCTGAAATGTGTAGAAAGGAGGCAAGGGGAATGCACTAATGCATTTCAAAAGGAAGAGCTTCAGAAGGAACATAAACAGGGTAGCAGAAATAACCTTGTGAACCCCCAGGAAACAAGAATATCTGTGTCTGGAAATGTGTTAAATATAACAGGCAGGAAGGAGAAGCTTTTCTTAGCTTTGCTCTTTTCATGTAGCTACTGCCTTGTACCTAGATGTACTCACTGGGGTTTGTCCCTTACCCCTGCAACAGCCAAGAGTTGAACGAATCCCTTGTGCGCCCTGCTTCTCACAACCCCAGCTCTGCTTGACTCAGCTTGCATGGTCAGTGCAGCTCAGGAGTTTCTTTTCAGCCTTGTTTGGACAAAGGCTGTTCATATTTCACCTGTATTGAATTTGATACCAAACTTGATGTCTCGAGCAAGCGATAGGAAGTTGTTATAGTAACATATTACAGCAGTCCACTAGTGACGAGCAAATTTCCTGGCAGATGCACAGCAAAATTTCTTCCTTGACAAAGCTTGAAAACTATATAATTACAAAGGGTTTGCTAACCTGCTCTTCATACTCCTTGTACCCAGCAGACAGACAAACATGAATGGATTGTGGTCCAGAAAATGTCTAAAGCGTTGCTGAGCTGTCCTGGTTAAAGAAGGCCACTCGCTTTTACAGAGCATGTGTCACTGTGAAAGACAAGGGAACCATGTGTGGAAGTGATGTGAAACCTTGGTGTGCTTGTCAAAATGTACCAGAAATTTAGAACAACTCTCCTAATTCCTATTCTAGTGTTCTATGCAGTAGAGAATGCACATGGAAAGTCCTGCCTGTTAATTAGGTGATTATGTATTTTATTGTCTGGGAACAGAACTTCTGCTCAGCCTAAGAGCTGCAACTACTTCTGCTGTGGTTTTTTCCACTAACGCTGAAGGTGGAAGAGGCAGAAGAGAGGGACAGCTGCACTCTTTGGTTTTAGTAGTTGGAATTTTCTGTAGAGAAAGAAACATCTTTTCTTTTTTCTCTTCAGGAAAACCAAATACACAGTTGTAATTGCCAACACTTGCTGTTAAGTTTTTAAAAAAAATAGGATTTTTTTTTAGTTGTGTCTTAAATGAGAGACATGTATGTGACTACATGCAATTAATAATTTGAATAAACTATGGTTAGATACAATGAAAGTTATGTCCTATGTAAAAAAGCTAAATGTAGAAATGAAGACCAGAGGACTAAGGTTTTTTACATGTAGTTTTGATCTTCTGCTGTAGAAGTGTGTCCAGCCTACCCATACTATTAAGGAAAGGGGACTACAGGAGTAGAACCTGGCTGGCATTTAGTGCCTGGGAACCTGAACAGACGTTCAAGTGAACCTATTACTGAAAAGTCATTCTGCAAAGTGATACCAGGAGGAGACAGTTTTTCAATTACTCCACTTTGTCCATGAATGAATTAAAAACTTATTTTTTCAAGTTCTTCCAGGTACCAGGCTTGCAAACTCAATCTCACCTCTGAAAGTCGAGTCAGTTCTTGCATGTGTGTGTCGTCAGCACTAATAAGCATTTTGCAGTGGCAGTTCTGTTAAAAATACCATTGAAGATGTGCCAGTCAACAAAACCCCACCTCATTTCCCTGTTGCCTGTAGCAGTACTCACACTGCTGAAGAGTGAATGTAATGTAATGGGGGGCTGCATTTTTCAGAAAACTAAAGTGATGGGGCTCTGGGATACATGCACAGAGCAGCTATGTAAATAAGGTGTCTTTTTTGCAGTTACTTACAGACCATAAATGGACTTAGCAAGTGGACACAGAAGAACTGTAATAAGTTCTGACATGTTCATGAGCAATGCTCTAAAGAGCCTGGGAAAAAGAAATCCTTTATGGAAAGCTAGCTAGCAGCAAAGTAGTGATGCCGGAGGTGTTGAGTGTGTCAGATGAGAAAGGTAAATAGAAGTGGGTGTGAAAACTTAAAATACTGGTGTATCACAGGTCTGTGGGGGACTGGCATTGTAAACCACTCTGAGCCACTTCTCATGGTTCAGTTCTCCTTCTCCCATCCTCCCAGTTTTTGTTTAGCCTTACATCTTATTCAGTTAACTTCTCAATATCCTATTAGTAGGAAATACAGATACATTGATGAGAAGTCCAGAAAGTGAAGCCTTAACTCTCCCAGGCATCAGGGCAAGAAATGCATTCTACTCCTAGCTTGTGAGTAAATCCCAGAGCTTCCTAGAGCAACGAAGTGGAGTTCCACTGGCTGATCCTTTAAAGCCAAATAAAACTCTTAGAAGTGTTTTCTTCTAATGCTTATCCTCTGCGTGTCCTGCTGCCCAGCTCCTATCTCACTAATACAGATCCAAATGGGAAACGCTTGATTCAGGCACATGCTCGTTTGTTCTGTGAGCATCCAGTCCTTTAGAAAAGAAACCATTTAGATCAGCTAAAGAACATGTTGGTCAGTGACAGAGGAGAAAACCCATCCGCTTTGCATGCAGGCACACAGGCACTGCAGATAAGGAAGAGTCATTTAGGACATTGCCGTCTCTATGCTGGGGGTTACTGTCACCACAGCTGAGTGGTGGGGTTATGGTTGTCCTCTGTCTCCTGCTTCATTGCCAGGTTACTTCAAAGCGTGTCTGGTGGTGGGTTCAGTTAAACCAGCTGCCTTGTACCCCACCCTCAAGCAATACTCTGCTGATGTGAAAGCCTGGTGACCTCCAGTTGGAGTGATGAGACCGGGGCGGTGTAATGGTAAAATTACAGCTGGATCTGGAAGAAACCACGTGGCTGGGCCGTCCTTGTCACTTGTGCTCTGGGTCTGTGTCCCTCATTGTGTACTTGGAAAGCATAGGAATAAAAACTGCAGATACTGTATTGCTGCTTCTGAATTCCATAGGTTAAATTCAATACCAGGTATAAACTGTAGCTTGAGTGACATGTCATCCTTTTACCTGTTCCTTGTCTTCTGCCCTTTCTACAGACTAGGTGTTACTTCTATTCCACTGCAGCAGTTCCCTTTAAATGGATAGCCAGCAATGCCTCGGAAATGCAAATCCAGCACCACTACACGTTCATGGCTTACTTCCCCCCTCTTGTCTAGAATACAGCCATTGCTAGTATGCCACAAACACTGCTTTGAGGGAGTGTTTACATAGTGGCTTATCAGAGTATTGTTACCTGGTTAAAAGAAACTTGAATAAATCGTCTGACTCTGAGCTGACCACTGGCTGACATAGTTCATGGGATTATCTTTTATAGACATGCCAAACAAAGCAGACAAGATCTGGAAACTGTCTGCCTTTTAAAACCCACTTTGAAAATCTGTTTTAAATTTTGAAAGAGTGTCAGCTGTGGGACTACAGTGATTTACAGAGCTCAAGGAATCACTTCCCTTTTTCTTCTTCAAGTCTGCTAACCTGGAATTTCATCCAAATATATCCTTATCTATAATTTAACCATAAAACCATGCTGTATCAAAAATTAAATGTAATCTCAGCAAGTCCAAATGTGGAAACCACCCTAAATCCCATGGCCTGGACCTCATCTCATGCACAGTTGTTTTGAAAGCATTGCTGTAGGTCATAAAAAGTCCAAAGAACATATAATGCACTTGAGAGAACTTCAGGCAAATCTTCTGGCCCTCACTACAAGTAAGTTCCAAAGACTTAAACATGATGTTAAACAGCAGAGAGTTACTTGGGTTCTATTGGGTTATACTGGATCATGAAAGATGTCCTAATAATTTGCTCTTGCCACCAAGAGGGTAAAAGTGTACCACAGCAGGTTTCTTCAGCAGAATGCCATACTGGTAACGTGTCCTTCTCCTGTGCACGTAGCGTTAGGGTTGGCTTGTCTGAGTTGTTCGTTGGTTTTGGGGTGGGATTTTTGTTGTTACATTTGGTTTTTTAATGTTATTTTCATTTGCTTCAAATTACTAATTTGATGTAGATCAACCCCTGTTATTAAAGTAAAAACTCTTGTGACTTCTTTTCTGATCCAAGGTGGAATATCCAATAATTAAATAACAGGCAACATCCCATTAGGCAAAGCTTAATATAAATCACTTGGGTTCATTTGCTCTTAATCTTTGTGCTGTGGGTGGGGAGTTTAGTCCCATGGCCTGTTTATTTAAATAAAACTGGTAGAGAGTGACAGAGAGGCTTGCAGTCAGTAAGCCACTCAGCTCTATGGATGGAGCTCTTCAAGTCTGTAAAGCCTTTAGATAGTTAAATGCAGCCTGTATCTGTGCTACTACTTAATGCTTTGGTGTGACTTGTATTACCTTATTAATAATACAATTAATAACATTTTATTAATTGTATTATTTAAAGATTTAATTTTGTTCTGATGAAAAAAACAAATTGCAAAACCTCAGTTGTTCTGTCACCGGGAGCTTTTGTTTCAGCAGACAACCTTACCTTCTGTGTTTCATACATTGCTCCATTGATAGCCCTTTAGAAGGTGATGAGGAATTGCAGTTCTAGGAGAAAATTGTGGGTGAATCAAACAATTGACACTTTGCTGGCCAGGATGGGTTGGCTGTATTCTCTTGCAAGTTGTTGTCTACACACACTTTTTGGGACTTTATGGCTCAAACACGACGACTACAAGATTTCTTGAATCAAGTAAGTGGGACACACAAACTGGCACAGGCTGGGGATTTCTGCTTGATTGCAGCTGAATTAATAAAGGTTTATTTTAAACAAGTTACAACCATTATAAAGCTTTGCTTCTAATAACAAAAGATTTTATATACCTGGTGTAAACAAACAAACACACACCTTTATGCTTGGTTAGACATCTTAATATAATGCAAGTCACCTTACAAAAAAACATGTAGCAAGGGGCTTGGAATTATAATTAACCATTATAATCTAAGATGTTTCATGCGAAAAAAATACTAATTAATTGTACTGTTTCTCATTTTTGTATTGGCAGAAGTTTATTCTCACACTTCTGAATGCTAGGCATTCATACAAGTTATGTCTGTCTTAATATTGTTTCCAAATTTGTATTTGATCTTGAAAAACACTTCATTATGTTTAATTTAGAGAAATGAGATTTCTTTAATTATTGTCTGTAGAAGCTATTAGAAGCCCAATCATATTTTCAAAATCATTTTTTTAAAGCAGTATTATTTTAAGATTAATAATTTTAAAAAGACATTATCTGACTCTTTGGGACTTTCAGGTTCAGTAAGAGTATTCTCTCTACACACACACACACAATAAGGAAATAATGTCTGAAGTAGAAAAATTAATTATCCTAAGAACTGAAGATCAATACCAGTCTTTGAGCTTGGTGAATGGACAGCAATTGGTTAATTAGGGAGACAGAATTATCAAAATATGTACTGCTTGCCTTCATGCAACATTGAAAGTCCAATGCAGAGATGACCTTCAAGAGGCTGAGGGAGTGACAGCTGCTGGGGATGCAGAAGTTTCACCTGCAGAAAGCGTGCCAGGGCATATATTGCTGTTGTGGACTGCCTATAGCCACAGGCTCTGTAGGTCTGTCTCCAGGAAGGGTGCTAATCGAGGTGCACATACTTGACTTCAGTTTATTAGTTTCTGAAAGGCTATGAGTGGGATTTTTTGGTGGTTTATTTTTTGTGCAGGTGGCTCCAGTGCTGCGTGCCCCACCACTGGGTGTTTCGCAGAATGGAAGAGCTGCTGGGCAGCAACAGCTCCCTGCAGAGCACTGGCCGTACACCACGGCTCTTGAAAGCCATGGGCAGACAGTGCTGCTAGCCATCTAGCTTGGTGCTAGGAGGGTTTTATGAATTATTAGTGGGGTTTTTTTTCTGTAAAATAAATGTTGTCCCAACTCTAACTATATATACAGTACTGCTCATGTAATGGCCTGCCTAATTCAGATTAATTGTAGTCTTGCCGAGATAAAGGAGCTTCAGCACGGCAGTTACTCTGTCGTGCAGATGCAATTAAAACCATATCAGAGCTGTATAAATAATGCTAAATTAAGTTGCTGTCCTGCCACATGGTGGCAATTTTGAGCTAGTGCACAATGAAAGCTAGCATGTTATTCAGGAGTAACTACACCACGAGTTTCTAATTTACTTGAATTGCTCTAGAGCAGTGTTATCACCCACGAATATAAAGTGTGTAAACTACTGTCACTGAAATATCACTAATAATAATAAACATTTCCTATCTTGCTTTTCATCTCAGAGCCAAGCAAAGCTTGACGTTTACATCTGGTAGTCATGGAATAGATGTGCTAGTCTGATAGGAGGCCAAAGAAAGAGATGTAAAGGCATATTAAAATTTCACAGTGGAAAATAAATTATTTGCTTCAAATTATTTACTTTAACTGTTTTCAAGGCAGTTTTAGAAAATGCTAATATAAATTACTTAGCGACAGTTAGATTTTACTGGTTTATTTGGGCAGCCTGTCATTTTAGGAGCAGAATCTTGTTCTTAAGAACCATCATTTTTTCTTGCTGGAGTGAAAAAGCTAGAAGATACCAGCCTAAAATTAGGATACAGCTTTTTATATCTTGCTGTTGCAGAGCTTTAGTGGGAATAAGTTTAAGAAAAATGATTACATCGTAAAATAATTGGGGGAAAAATTAGAGGCCTAATATAAATCAAGGAAAATTTCTTCTTTAGCCTCTGTAGTACAAATCTGTGTCTGGGGAAAGGGTAATTAATTTTGATTACAAAGCAGCCACAAAACTTCACCCTCAACTTTCTTACTTTGAAGAGATCTGGAAGTAAAGCTTCCTCTCCCTCCCTGAACCTTCCAAGTACTTAAGTTATTACTGTTTATACCTTAATGCTTCACTGGGCTTTAAAAACACCTGCAACTTCATCCCTGGGAAAGCTTTGGCTGTTTCAGGGTATTTGTCAGTATTCCCAGTGTAGATGGACACTGTAACAGGGGACAAAGGCATATTAACTGCCAGTGTCAGAAAACTCTGGTTTCAATATCTAGCTAATTTAATAAAGTCTTGTTACCGTAAAATGATTCAGTTGTAAGCAGCCTGTAAAAATTGTAATAAGCACAATAACTGCCATAAGTGATGCACATCTTTCCACTCTTTGGGCTAGTGGTTTTTTGTGCTGTCAAAGTCCACTACAAGGAACGCTGCAATGTGCTGCAAAGTTGTTTGTCAGTGCCTTGGTTTATTTTTGCAGAGAAGTATTGATTACAGAATGAGAAACATTTGGTTTAACAGCGATCGATGAGGAGCAAACAAAGGACACACTGAAGTTGGGCTCATTTTAATTTGAATGAAAATACAGTACCTGGTGCAATTTATGGTGAAATAAAAAATTATATCTGCCCTCTGTTCTTGTAATCACATTTCTATCCTGTCATCTGTGAGTGAAAAAAGTTTAGACAGAGGACTGTAGTCTCCTGTGTGCTGGATTTGGGACCAGGTTGCACAAGGGGAGTTTGGAAGGAGTGCTCCTGCCTCATGTGGGAGTCCCAGGCTTTGCAAGAGACTCACAGGCAGGGCCATCTGCTTCTGGAGGTGGCCATACCAAAGAGATTTCACACACCTTCTGTGTAAGGCAGATGAGGGCAAAACCACCTTGTACTCCTTGACTTATTTTTCTTGCAGGACCCAAACACAAGCTCTCACAAAATTTCCATAACATAGAGAACGCTTGTACTTGCCTTTAACCAACAGCTTGGGCTCAGGTGTGCTCTGTGGCACTTCAACAAATAACCACTTCATCAGCGTGCATTATGTTGGGGGACTTAAATATTCATTGGATCAGAAAAAACGAGTTACTTTTGAAAGTAACCAACTGGGAGACCCAAGTTGCAAATTCCAGTTTCTATTTCAATTAATATTTCATAATTAATTATTGAAAAATTTAACTGTTTCACCATCCCTCTCTCATCCCTTACCCACTCTGTTCTGTGGCTCCTGCTTACGGCAGTCTTTCAGAAGGGACATACAAGGGTGATAAAATTGTATCTTTGAGTACCTTAAATATGCATATTTATTCATAACAGTGTTGGACATTGACTTGCTAGAAAAAACTGGTTTTAATGTGCTTCTAGTAGTTGCTATTTGCTTAATTCTGTCTCTGCTGTTGTCTACTTTTGTGGCCAATTGATTCTCTCTGGCTCATCGGATGTTGTGTTGCAGGCCAGGCTATGACTCTATTGAATTATGACTTCAGTATTCTGATGAATAGCATCAGAACATGCATTAAAAATAGATACATAAATACTCAGTTTAGGTTAGCAATGACTTAATGGTACTTCAAACTGTAAACAAAAATTCTGTATTCTTTTCTTCCCCTCATTTAAATTCATTGCAAAGTATCTGTTTGAAATCAATATTAATTATACAGCAATCGTGACCCTCTTTAGCAAATGCTTTAAAACAGTTGTTAAAAAATTAATGTGAAGGTTATTAGCCTGATTTTGAGCAACATTAAGCCAGTGTTAAATATTCTCAAGTAGACTTTTTTTGACAAAATAGTGCTCCCATGTTGGTATAATTACTACTAACATAGTAAAACCCTTCTTACGATGCCCTGGGGAAGCAAAGAACAAGAATACAGAAGAATCTTACTTATATTTAAACAGTTGCTGTTTTAACTACTTATAAGGTAACCTTAAAGACGAGATTACATTTGTACCCCTTTAAGACATTTTTGATATTTGAACTAGTAAGTCCAGTTGTTTCCAGCTGATCTTAAGAATCGCTCTTTGTAAGGCTCAAACATAAGCTAAACAGAAGCAGGAGGGACGAGTTCCCATGCAAATGCTGTGCTGGCTGCTTTATGGCTGGGAACACCCTGTACCGTATGCATGGTGTGTGTATACCCAATCCCTTTCATTTTTCACTTGCAATTATCTATAGTTTTGAATCTTCATGCACAGCCACATTTTTGTTTAACATATAGATAGCTGTATTGATCAAAGGAGTAGAATGATTTTTATATGAAAGATCAGTTAAAAAGTTAAAAATAAAGTACTGTGGTGTGGTGGGTGCCAGGTGCCCGCCCAGCCACTCTCTCACTCTGTCTCCTCAACATGACCTAGGAAGATGTAAGATGGAAAAGCTTGTGGGACAAGATAAAGACACCTCACCGCCTCTGTGGCATTCTGCCCGTTCATTAATACATTTTCCTAGAGGTGCCAGTGGGCTCTGCTGTGTCCTGTGCTGGAGCTGGGTAGAACCGGCTGGAACCGGCTGTGTCCAGCTTGGGCAGCCCCGGCCTCTCCTCACAGCAGAGCCCCATAACCCTCCACTGACAGCACCCATCCACACACACTCCATCTGGTGCCCTGGCATTAAGAGAAAATCAGATTATTAGGGTGGCACATTATGGACAGGAGGGGAAATTGGTTTTAGGTGGAGAGGCAAGGAGGGATGAGCTGTCAAGCAAGCAGTTTTAACATGGAGGGTGCAAGATCATCAGCACTGAGGTGAGGAGGGAAGCGGGTTCCAACAAAGAGGGGGGAAATGAGACTGAAGGGGTTTGTAGTAAGAAATCTGCTTGAGTTGGTGAAATGCTAGACCCGGGTGGAGAGAAGTCCCTCAGTACTACTCCGAGAAAGTGTCATAGCTTAACACAGCCAGCAGCTAAAACAACCACACAGCCATTCACTCATTTCCCTCAGTGCGATGGCAGAGAGCATCAAAGAGAAAAAAGATTAAAACTTGTGGTTTGAGATAAAGACTAATAGGACAGAAAAGGAAGATGATGATGATAACAGAATATACAAAGCAAGTGTTGAACAGCACAGTTTCTCACCACCTGGAGCTGATGCTTAGCTAGTTCCTGAGCTGCAGTCCCACCTCCCGGCTAGCTTCTCCAGTTATATATGGAGCACAACAGCATATGACATGGAATACCCTTGCCCAATTGGGGTAAGATATCCTGGCCATGTCCCCTCCCAACTCCTTGTGCATCCCCAGCTACTCACTGGTGGGGTGAAAAGCAGGAAAGGCCCCAGCTCTGTGTAAGCACTGCTCAAGAGGAAGGAAAATGTCCCTGTGTTATCAGCACTGTTTTCAGCTCGAATCCTTAACACAGCCCTGTATTAGCTACTGTGAAGCAAATTAACTCTATCTCAGCCAAAATCAGCACAGAAGGTATTGCCATGGAGTTGGTTCTGTCATTCAAAATAGCTATTTGTTGATTTTATGTGTAACATCCATGACTTGGAAGGTTTGAGTGTTACCCATCAGGGGTCACTTAATAGAGATGTTTGCAGTTTGGATGGATGCAAAAGAACCAGGTGCTGAGGTCTGCAACACATCCCATGTGAATTAGGGGCATAAATGGGTGAGCACCTCTTCGGAGACACTTGTCGCATGGCCGCACTGGGTCAGTCCTTAGACCCAGAACATGGCTACTAACTATTGACTCTCAAAATAGGTATTATGTCTTGCTCTCTTCATGGAGAGCTGAGGAGTGATTTGGTTTTTTCTGTCAAATACATGTGCTATTTTCAGTCGAGCCATAAATAGTTTTCATGCGTTTTGTTTTGATCATGAGTATCTCAAATTGGATTCCTTCCTTAACTTTGAGAAGACGAGTGAATGTGTGGTACATGTCCCTGAGTGGATGAGAAATGAAACATTTTGACACGAACATTTCTACAGCTACACAAAAAAGAACTCGTTGAAGTGCAGACGCTGGCTCACGAGCATAATGAGCAGCTAGTGAAACTTGATTGCTGAGATGTTCATGAAAAAGTAATTGCAAACAGTATTTGTTCAAGTGTTAAAATATTCCAGTACTTGCAGAAAAGTATTGGTGGACTTTGCTAACCCCGTTTTTCACTCTAGTTTGTTCACATACATTTTTTTTGCATATTTGGAAAGTTACCAGAAATTTGACAGGGTGATTTGATGAAGGTCAGACTATCTGAAGAGGCTGAAAAAGGGAAGCGAGAGTGAAGTAAGGGTTATTCTTCTACAAGGAGAAGGTTATAGCTGTATTGCAGAAGGTGAGGAGAGGAAGCGTGGAAAAATAGTTTGAGCAGAGCTCATGAAGGGGACCTGCAATTAAAGAGGAACTGGCAAGTGGAAACACATAACTTCATTGGAAGATGGCAATGATTTTCCTTGTGTTAAAACATACCAATGCGTTTCACATGATACTTTCTTTTTTTAAATTAACTTTTTCTTCACATGGCATGGTAATTGTCTCTATAAAACCTTGAACCGTTTCTGGCTAGTTCATTTCCTTTCACACATCTTTATTTTGCACAGAAATAAAGTGGGGTTAGCATAGATGAGCTTAGAAAGGGGGTTATGACAATGCAGAATTTCTGGAGAATCCAGGGGTATGTTATCTGCTTCCAGGAGATGAAAAAAAAAAAAAATCTGTGTTTAATCCTGGCTTTTCCATACATTAGGTTCACTTCTCTCTTCTGGCACTTCATTATGGCTTTTCTGGGTTTGAATAAAAATGTAGTTCCCTTTTTCTTGCAGATAAAATCACTATGGCTGGGAGCTGGTTTTTGTGTGTACTATGCATGAGTGTTTTGTGTCCTGGAGACTGAAAACTTTCCAAGTGCGTGTGGTCTCTTACTCCTTTTGTCCCCCTCTGTGCTATTTAATGTCTGTTATCTGGCTGAAAGCAGATCTGCTTTCTGCAAGAAATGGCAAAAGTGCCTTAAGGTTGCCAGTAAATTCCTGTGAAGAAGCACATTAATGAAGTCGGGTGGTGTTACTGCTGTGCAGCCATCCTGTGGGCAGTCTGCCTTTTCACACACCAAGTTTTTGGTAGCTGGGAAGAGAACCCAGAATTTCAGGGCTTTAGGTTATTTCTGATCTTCTAGCTTTTATTTCTGATCTTCTTGCTTTGTGACTTACTTGTTCATCTCATACCCTGAAAGACGCATAGGTTTTGTGCAGCAACAGGATGTGCTTATATAATACAACATAATGTATGCTGTGTCATTATGCTTGCCCATGAGATGGCTGAATCAGAACTGGACATTTCACTCATTCCAGAAGTTCCTAATATTCAGACATTTAACTCCTGTAACTATTGCTCTTGGAATTCGTTGTTGGTTTATGGGTGCTTCTCTTAAGGTAATTCCTAGGTTCCTTCTTAAAAAAAAAATGTATAAGTCATTTGGATGTGCTGATCATTTTACATAGGATGGTAATACAGACTTCCCCACATGAATAACACAGGCTTCCCCAGTGGTCCCTGCCCTAGGAGCAAGAGGTGAATGAAACCTAGAGATAGCTTGTACACGTCTTTGACCTGCACGGGAAGGTTTGGATTTGTGAGTCTCTGCTGTATTTTCTGTGCTCTGTGGGGTTTGTGCAGCAGCATGGCCGTGCATCTAGATACGGCATGGTCATTTTGCAGGATGGTGTGTACCTGCAAAACATCCTGGCAGTGAGCTGGAGTACAGGATATTCATCTGCTTTCTGAGACTCATCTTGTCTCTCTCGCCTGTAGAGATCTTGCTTAAGATTGTACCTATTGTAGAAGGGTTTATTTGAGGACCAGAGCATGGTCAGCATAGCAGACATATGGCGGTAATTGCCCTAGCAGATTAAGATCACTGTGGCAGTAATGATGCTGAATGAGTGTTGAAGACATGGTCTTCAGTCTGTTATCACAATTCATCAATTACTGCATCAGGTAGCACAGCCCAATGCTTTGAGTCAACTTGGGCACTCAGGGGTTGGTTTTCCTCCAGTGTGGCTTATCAGTTACTGTACAGACAGTTACACACTTGGTTTTGTGCCCAGTTTCCGTAGGCACCAGTATCTTCTGAAAGTTTGTCTTAAGCCCTGTGTGGTAACTATATATTTCTTTATGTAATTGTCCTTGCAACCCTCTGGCTCTGGAAGCTCTATCAGATCTCTCGTTAGCATCAGGGAAAGGCATCTATAACAGAAGTTGCTAAAGTGTTCAGCAGGGGCCTCTGGAACAGTTATGATTTTGAAGCTGGTGTTGATGGAATCTAAGCTGGACAAATACCAACAGCTTTGAATATTGTCCCCATATCAGCCTGAGGTATCCTTCATGAGCCATACTCTTAGTATGGCTGCCGGGTACCTTCTGCCTGGTGCTGACCACTCTGCTCTTAGCTTGGCATGAGCCAAAGATTACTCAGCACCTGGCAGAACACGGTTATCTAACAGCAAGGACAGGAATTAGAATATTTTAGTTAGAACAATGTATTTATTTTCCAGTAATTGTTTTGCAGTTTTCCATTTTCCAGATATTTCACATCACCAGCTAGACAGAAGCCTCTGTCCTCTGAGTAATTCCCTCTGTTTTTTCACAAGCATATAGATATTTCATTTAATCCTTTGCAGCCTCCCTTTGTGGCATCTACTTATTTATCACTGTCTTCAGGATCCCTTTTCTCCTTGGTAATGTTAATATTTTTGGTCCCTTGGTTACTGCTATTGTAAATTATTATCCAGTAAGATTTATAGCTGTGAGACTCGTACAGATAATCTGTCTCCCCCATTTAATAGTTTAACACTAAGATACCTTTGTTATTTTCTAATGAAACTGTATGTATAATTTCTAGATACATTTTTACAGGTATGTCATGAAAATTTAGGTCAGCAACAGACCTACGTCAGACTGTCTGACAGGCTACCAATCACACTGCACCAGAGCTTTTTCAAGGCATATAGGTAGTGAACCCACTGTACCTTTGCAGTGATAGCCTTTTCTTAGGCAACTGACACTGGAACCCCTTCTCTGATGGAGTTTAATGCAGTATCACTTAACGTGCTTGGGGGGTTTTATTGATTTGTTATCTCTTTTAAATGCACAAGGAAAAAATTAATTTAATTTCATTTCCTTGTAATAGGGTCACCAGGGAAAGGCTGTATATATGTTTTTTTAATTCCAGTAACATATTTTATAATTTTTCAGTTTATTCCACTGCTTCTTATAAATTGCATTCAGTTACTTTTAAATAGGGTTTTAAAATCATTAGGTACCCTTTTACGTGATGTTCTGTGGTTTAAAGAGAAGGATAAATGATTAGGCCATACCCTGTGTAGATTTATCCAAGTGGCACAGTATGTTCTGGGTTAGGTTTTTTGGTCATATGGTTTAAGAGTTAGCAACAACCATAAGCTATTTGCCTTTGAGAAGTATTAGTAAAATTAATGATATTTTATTTCTCTCATATTTGTTTGATCAGTTTTTATAAAGATATTCTTTGTCATAGTCGTTCAGTAAATAGATTCAAATAGACTCTGTCCTACTCTCTACTCTGCCCTTGTGAGGCCCCATCTGGAGTCCTGTGTCCAGAGCTGGGGCCCCCAATACAAGAAAGATGTGGAACTGTTGGAGAGGGTTCAGAGGAGCCACAAGGATGATTAGAGGGCTGGAGCACCTGCCCTACAAAGAGAGGCTGAGGGAGCTGGGCTTGTTCAGCCTGGAGAAGAGAAGGCTGCGGGGGGACCTCATTGCAGCCTGCCAGTACCTGAAGGGAGCTTGTAAGCAGGAGGGGATTCAACATTTTAAAAGGGTAGATAATGGCAGGACTAGGGGGAATGGACTAAAGCTAAAGGAAGGAAGGTTTAGATTAGATATTAGGGGGAAGTTTTTTACAGAGAGAGTGGTGAGGTGCTGGAACAGGCTGCCCAGAGAAGTAGTGGATGCCCCGTCCCTGGAAGTGTTCAAGGCCGGGTTGGATGGGGCCCTGGGCAACCTTGTGTAGATCCAGACCTGGAGGTTGATGGCCCTGCCTGTGGCAGGGGGGTTGGAGCTCTATGATCCATGGGGTCCCTTCCAACCCAGACCATTCTATGATTCTATGATTCTACTGATGGGAGGCTTCTCTCAGCCAAAACAAGAAAACCAGTGGCTGCAGAATCAGGTCCTTCTCTGCTGATCAGATCGAAACATTAAGAGATGGGTGAGATGCTGTCCTCTTTCCTTGCTTAATGCTTCCCATGTCTGCATTCAAGCAAGATAAATGACAGATCTCAAATACATTTTTTTTTTTTACATTTATTTTGAGTGGAGGTGCAGCAAAATAGCTTTGAATGAGAGGGTGGGTGTTTGGTTTTAAATATGATGACTTCAGGGAGTCTGAGGAGAGTAAGAGTAGCTCAACAAGATGGGGATATTCTGAAAAGCCACTTCTAGTTTGTTATTCTCTGTAACATTGCTGTACAAAACATAATGGAACTCAACAGATAGGGTGATTATTTTGATTCTTCTTCTCAAATTCTTAATTTTTTTTTGGTTATGTTTTTTCTGTGCACAGTTAGTAAGTAACTTGTCGTGGTCTTTCAGCGTGAGAAGCTGATCCATGAGCTGGAGGAAGAAAGACATTTAAGACTTGAGAGTGAAAAAAGATTGCGGGAGGTGACGCTGGAGTCGGAGCGCAGCAGAGCTCAGATGCGGGGGCTGCAGGAACAGTTTTCCAGGTATGTTGTATGCACAGTTTTCCAGGTATGTTGTATGCATAAACCATGGTCAAAAATATGGGAGAACATCCCTGGGTGCAAAACCATTGATCAAACCTGTTGATAGCTGGAATGGATGGAATCTAAGGCAAAAAAGCTGCTCTCCCTCTGAAATGTAGTATGCACAGTGGGCTTTTGGTTAAATGATTGTTGGCAGCTGGTAAAATTTAAAAGGCTTAAAATACCCTCATTCTGTGTAATGGTGAAGTTTTCATTTCTAGAGATGTTGCATTTTTTAAAATTCCCTTTAATTCCCTTTATTCCCCTAATTATTCCCCTAATTATTCCCCTATTTCCCCTAAAATTCCCTTTAAGTACAGGTATTGATTTCTCAAAAAGTGCAGATCACTGATAAATCAGCATTTGGTGGGTTGTTCCTGTTAACCAACAAGAATGGGTTTGATCAATTTGAATAAAGGTTTAAAAAAATGTGATGACTTCTACCAGCTGGGACATACTTCAAATCCATTCCTGACTGACTGGACCAGACCTTTGGGGTTAGAACAGAGCTCCACTTCCAAGGCAGCCACATTAGAACTGGGGTTTGCCATAAACTGTTCATTCATATGACCACAGTAGGGATTTGATTTATCTGTTGCTTTCATGATACATGACAAGATCTTGTACATCAAATAGATTATTTTTTTTTTGTCACATGAACAGAAACAAAACAAAAGAGACAGTGGAATTTTATGTTGTATATTTTCCATCAAGACTGAATATTGATTCATTTCCACACACCTTTGAATCATTGAAAAGTTCCAAGTTCAGTTCAATATGGTGAAAACTAGGTGTGGGGTGGGATTTTTCTTTTTGTTGGGGTTTTGAGGCTTTTCTGTAGTGGGCATTTTTTGTGGCTTTCTTTTCCTCAGTGTCTGCCATGCTGCTCCTCTGATCTCACAGGGGTTTCTAGGCAACGCTGTAAAAGCAGTTAATGGCAATAATAAAATTTGTTCTGATTTGGAAAATTTCCATAAATGCTTTTCAGATTTTAAAAAAACTATCAAAGTGTTAAGGTAAATCTGAAATTCTTTTGCTAAAACTACTAAGGATATTTCTTTCATAGTTTTTTATTGTTGTTCTTCTATCATCTTTTGTTTCAATTTTTACTTATTCTGATGAGATTCCCTGGGTTTTATACAAAATAAATCCATCCTGTGAGCATTCTTAAAATACTTTTCTCTTTAGATATTAAACCTTGTCTATGAAGAATTTCCTGAGGTCCTGATTTTAGCACAGTATTATCATTACAATAACTAGAAGCCTATGAAATAAACTTGGAAGATGATAGAGCCATGATTAAGAAAAGAAGGGGTGGGGGGAAAGCCAGTCTCTAGAGTAACAGGCCCAGTAACTTGGTAAAATTTTCACTGCTGCATATTCAGATCTTTTCAGCATAATCCTGCATTATTACTGTGACACTGTAGTAGTCTGATTTAGTTCTACAGTGTGTTTGAAAAGAATAACTCTATTATTAGTTAGCATCCCTGAAGTCCACTATTCTCAAATGGATCCATTCTTTTCCTTCCATTGCTGTTTGCAGTCTAGCTTGCTCTGATCTATCCAAGCTCTTTGAATTAAAGTTGTTTGTCTCTTTATTTTTGTACCTGTGATTTAGATAAAGGTGAATGCTGTCTAAATCAGCGTTATGTTCTTTGTGAGGCTGCCTGCATGTTAGCTATATGGTTTGAAGGCAAACCTAAATAGCACTTTTCATTAATGGCACCTGAGGTTGGCCCTGTTATTGCCAGTGATGAAAACTGCCATTGGCTTCATCAGCTGTAATTTTATTTTAGTGTAGAATAGATGCTAGGAAGAGAATGCATCACTTAAATACTTCATTTGCTTTTAAAACATTATGTTTGTTATTATGAATACTGGAGGTTATTTTTTTCTTACATTTAGTAGAGTATTAAGATATTTGCTTACACAAACAGACTTTCTCTTAATGTTTTTTGTTACTCAGCTTGAGCAAATAATGGAACTGGCAACTAATCTTAGAGATTCCCTATTGTTTGAAGGATCTGAGACTTTTTCTCAGTTTGAGAACAATTAAATGGGACAAAGCAGGTGGTGATGGGAAGAGATGTTGAAATTGAGCAAATTGGAAGTACTTGGGAAGAAGATGGCTGGAGAGTAATACTTTGGGCCCAAATGTTCTGGATTTAAGATGCAGATAGACTGAAGTAAGAACATATGTTATAGCATAAATCATTTATGTATGTGTAACTCTTGAGCTGAGTAGATTTACATGGAAATTCCTACACATCCATGCAGTGCAGTAGGTTAAACTGATTTGGAGAATGTTTCTTTGCATCTCAAAATATTTTCTCTGCATCTTTGAAAGAACAAAACATGATAGTTTGTGGAATTGACCTTTGTAGTCAGAGGAAGAAAGCTGCCTACTGCAGTCTGAAATTGTGTGAAAACTTTAATCTGTCATATAAGCATAAGGTTTGAGATTGACCAGTTCAGAAGGCAGGGTTTTTGTATTGATTGACGTTTCTCTTCTTACCAAGTAAGCAATATTCTGGGCTAGGACTCTGAAATAAATCCAAGTTCTCTTTCTTAACATCTGTATAAATCTGCCAGAGCTTTAAAGTGACACAGTGGTTAGTTTGATAAATATGTGATTGTTACAGAAGGAGAAAGAGCTCTTAGAGGCAGAGTTTTTTTCCCATAATTGTACTGGGGTGTATCCATGTAGCTTTTAGTACTTTTTCTAATTTTATTGGAAGTGAATAAGTGTGGAAAAACCCTGCAGGAAAATACTGCTACAGCTAGAATTTTACCTTGCAGTTGGGTGCAGTTATTTTCACATTGCCTTAGTATAATCCCACCTTGAGGTGAAATCCTTGATGTTTTCTTTCTCAAACCACTGAGATCTGTTACTTTGCTGCAGCTGTTCTGTTAAATTCTATAAGGCTCTTTTTGGTGTGGCACTGTAGAGATGAATGTTTCTCTAATGCACAAGGACTAACCCTAAAATTACCTATCAGCCCAGTTTCCTCCAGGATATTGTAATGCAGGCTGACTTTCCCATTTTGATTGGTGGCAACTGTCATGTATGCACTGGTGGGTCACTATTGAGGTTAGTATTATGCCTGCTGCCTCTGTACTCAGCTCTAGAAGAAACTAGGTTAATTCTTTTGGGTTTCTTTTTTGGTGGTTCTTTTGATTGCTCACAGTTTAACACTATTTCCTTCTTGAACTTACTCTATCTTGGACATTTGAAAAGAAAATGCCCTGTGTCTCATGTACCTCCTTGTTCTTGGCTTCAGCAGTGCTTTTCCTACTTTCAGCATCTTCCTACAACTGTGGGAACAGAAATGCAACAACCCTGCCTGAAGCAGTAGGTGTGATTTATAGTATCACTCTAAAAAGCACACTAATACACACAATATAAATTGATTACATTTCTCTGCTGTACATCAGTAAGGAATAGAAATTGTTGTCTCTTGAGTGTATACAGTATGTGGGACTCCAAGCTGGGATTAAATGTTAAAGCAGTAAAAGAGGTAGCTTTATTTAAGTTATTTTGGTTACTATTTTGGTCTAAATGAAACAAGTTCAATAAAATACAATATTGTGATGTATATCTGTAAACAGTAATTGAAGAGGCTGGTATCAAATCTTAAAATCCCCTTTGGGTAAATTTCAAAAATTCTTTCAGTTAGGATGATGTTGTTTATAGGTATCAATGTCTGTGACTGGAAAACTGCTTCAGGCTTTTAAGAATTGATGTTATTGAAAAAGTAGGAAATGGTCCTTGTTTGATCTGCCACAGTCCTGCAAATGGGATGAGAGCAATTCTCCTTAGATTGTATTTCAGCATTGCCCCCACATTAATACTAACCTTAGGGTTAAGCCTGTCACTTGTGGCAAGGGGAAAAATGACTGCTACAGATCTGATAACACTTCACATGAAAGGACTTTGTGGATGCTGGTTTAAGCACATCCTACTTGGTTTTCTCCAATTATTGTTACTTCCCCTTGTTCTGTTCTGGCTTATCAGCAGGTGAGTGGAAATGGTAACTCTTTTCCTAGCAACTGTGAGAAAAGGAGTTTTTTCCATTGCATCAGCATGTTGATGTTGCATCATCACATTGTGATTTCTAACACTGTCACATCTGCTTGATCCAGAGGTCACCACGTGCTTGCACTTCAGTGGCCTTACTGCCACAACTGGTAATCCATACACAACAGAGACAGTGTCTGGAAAGTATAAACCAGTAGGACGCCTTGGTAGCCCCTGTGGTCAGTCAGTTGGTCTAATGCCCATTGAATGCCAGTTTAAACCACTAATAACACTTCAGTGTAGTTTCTGGGCAGATTAAAATGCTGTTGTGGCAGCCATTGATGGTATTCCTTTGATTCTGCCACAGAAGGGGTGAGTAAGGTACTGTGTGGGAACTCACTCCTTGTCTCAAAAGGTTACAGAAGGAGCTGTCTACAGTTTTCCCCTTTTGTGTAGTTCTGCTGTAATTTCTTATCATCCTCCCCAAATGGCCTGTACAAGGGGTTACTGGAGGAGGCAGATTGCCACAAAGATAGAGTTTATATCAAAGGCTGAACTTGTCATCCTGCCCTATGTTTTTAGATACAGCCAGATGTAACTAGATGTGCCTGTGTGAAAAAAACCCTAGTAAATAAATATAAAGACAACTTTCTGACTCAAAAGTGCTCCTGGAGCTCCTTGCTTGTGTGAAAGTGCTCCCTGTCTGGTGCCTATCTCACTTGTACACTTGCTACCTCCTTTGCTGCTGAACGTGTCTATCTTCAAACATGTTGTGGTAGATTGACCTTGGCTGGCTGCTGGGTGCCCACCCAGCTGCTCTCCCATTCCACCTACTTAACAGGCCTGGTGGAGGAAAGAATAAGAAACTAAACCTCACAGAGATCACTCAGCAGTTGCCATCAAGGGGTAAACAGGCTTAACTCTGGGAGGATGAGTTTAATTTATTGCCAGCTAAAACCAGTGTAGGATAGTGAGAAACAAAGACAAAACTACTAACACCTTCTCCCACCCCTCCCTTTTTCCCAGGCTCAGCTTCATTCCTGACTCTTCTGCCTCCTCCCCTTAGCAGCAGGTTGGGCAGGAGGATGTGGGGGGAAGCTGCTACAACTAGTTCTAAACATTTCCTTTCTGCTGCTCTTTCCTCCTCACGCTTTTCCCCTCCCCCAGCGTGCAGTCCCTCCCACTGATGTCTTAGAGTGCTGGGGGAGCCTCTCTCATGTAAGGAAGGTGGGACTGGTGTCTGCTTCACAGGCACTAGTTCTGGAGCTTCTGCTCTAAGAGTGCTTTCACTGGAGGACTGCTTAGCTCTTGACTGGTCTTGCCTAAGCCTCAGCCTGGTGTGTATGCCATTTCACTGGAGTGTTGACCTAATGCTTGAAATATGGATAGATTTTTATTAGAGTTGAGAGAGTGGAAGGATGAAGTTTCTTTCAGATTAACAGTGATGGGATATTTTTAGTTATGTGGATGTACAAAACTTAGGTGGATGTTTCACCTCTAATCCTTGCTTAGAAGTGTCAAGCACTGTTTTAAGTAAGATAAAGGAGCTTTTTGTGTATAGTTTTCATCTGGCAGAAAATAAGGTAATGGTTTTGCTATAACTGTGAACTTAAGAACAAAGAGGAGGTCGCCCCAAGTTGTGTATGGAGTTTGATCCCACTCAGTTCACAGGCTAGTCTGGGTGAAACATGCTGGTTTCCTGTTGTTTGACCTACAAGAAGAAAAATAGCATTTCATGATTTTTAATACCCAGCTTCATTTTTTCCACTCTTCTGTTCAGTGTAGGAATAGAGCAGTTTTGAAGAGCCATCCACACAAGGAACACCTTCAAAGAGTATGTTACCTCAATTTGCTTGACTACAGTTCTCATTCTGATGTTAGAAACTACAGTTCTCATTCTGATGGTTAGAAACCATCAGGTTGAAGTATGTATTTTGTACAGAAGTTGAGAAAGAACAAAAGCAATGAGTGACTGCAGAGGACTGGAGAACTGGTGTAAACTCAAAACACAGAAGTCATGCAAGGACCAGAAGCTATAGCAGACTATATTGCATGACTTATATTGACTTACATAACACTTTTAGAGAGCAATGGATTGCTTTGCTTCAGGCATTATTAAAGATACACGTAGAGGTACATGCAGTTCCTGGTCTTCTGGAGACTCTTCAGGCACTGAAGCTACATTAAGAGCCAGCCCTGTGTCAATACTCTGACACACTAGTAAATCATGTGGTGCTTTTTCATGGCAGCTTTTAGTTGCTGAAAGCTTCTTTCAAGGGGTCCAGGGAAATAGGTAAATTTATCTTCCACAGACAAAACCATGGCTCTCCATGTGCTCAGAAAATGCTGGCTTTGGTTTGTATTTATGTGCTGACAGTATGCATCATACTTGTCTTTCTAGAAGGTTGCATCTATTGCCTTTTGCTGGTTTATCAGAGCATGAAACGATACTCTGCTTCCTCTGTTCTATCCAGCACTACAATTTAATAGGATCTAGTGTCTGTTTTTTTTCCTTTACATAATGTAATAGATTAGCACTGAAATAGTACTAGTTTGCAGTGTAATCCTTTGGGTTTAAAACATACAAGACAGATGAACATAAAACCAGTATAGCAACCTTTTCACCACAATTTAACAGTAGGTTATCAATGCCTATGTACAAGCCCACACACAACATGTATCCACTCTGCATTATTTTTTGCAATGAAAGATGGTTTGAATATTCTCTGCACCCCCCCATACCATGGCCCTGGCCAAGCAGAACCTATCTATATAATCTATGTTAGATAGTGTGTGGTATATATCCATCATCTCTCTTGTTATATGTCTGTTTCATTCCTAAAGTGAGAGATCTCCACCAATACTGAAGGAAGCTCCTGGAAGCATGTACTGATCATAGAATCATAGAATGGTTTGGGTTGGAAGGGACCTAAAAGATCATCAAGTCCCAACTCCCCAGGCCATGGGCAGGGACACCTCTCACTGGAACAGGCTGCTCAAGGCCCAGCCAACCTGCCCTTGAACACTTCCAGGGTGGGAGCATCCACTGCTTCCCTGAGCAACCTGTGCCAGTGCCTCACCACCCTCCTAGTGAAGAATTTCTTCCTAAGAGCCAATCTAAATCTACCTCTTTCCAATTTAAAACCATTCCCCCTTGTCCTATCACTACATGCTCTTCTAAAAAGTTCCTCCCCAGCTTTCTTATAGGTCCCTTCAGGTACTGAAAGGCTGCTATGAGATCTCCCTGGAGCCTTCTCTTCTCTAGGCTGAACAGTCACACAATCACAGAACATTAGGAGTTGGAAGGGACCTTGAACAATCATCTAGTCCAACCCCCCTGCCAGGACAGGATCACCTAGACTACTACAAACCCGACTCTGCCTGCCTTCAGAGGGGAGGTGCTCCAGCCCTCTGACCATCTTCATGGCCTCCTCTGGACCTGTTCTAACAGTTCCATGCCCTTCTTATGTTGGGGAGTACAGAAGTGGACCCAGTACTCAAGGTGGGGTCTCAAGAGCGCAGAGCAGAGGGGCAGAACCCCCTCCCTCGACCTGCTGGACACTCTCCCTTTGCTGCAGCCCAGGATAGAGCTGACCTTCTGTGCTGCGAGCGTGTATTGTCGGCTCATGGCGAGCTTCTCATCCACCAGCACCCCCACGTCCTTCTCTGCAGGGCTGCTCTCTATCACATGATCTCCCAGCCTGTACTGATGTTGAGGATTGCCCCAAATAATACGTGCTCAAGAGTAAGAGAAGGGATTCCTGTGCAGATGTAGTGTTGGGTTTACAGACCCTTTTATGTCAGGACAGTGAAAACCTCATTTTGGTGAAATTGCAGGCTCCCTTGCTGCTGCTGCTGCTGTTTAAAGAGATTGATATTCATGTTTGGTGTTTATGTACTGTGAAATCCTGTACCTGCTGAAGTTCATGGCTGTGTGCATTTTATTTTGCACAATAATAGGCATATTTTTGCAGGTAATTTCTGCAGATAATTCTCTGTTGTAAAACATTTTAGATTTTATAAAAGGACAGTGCTGATAGAGGAGCTGTGTTCTGTTACTCAGTAATGTTGCTGTCTAAGAGCTGTGCAGTCATGTATGGTAAGATGTTTTCAGGATAGACAGGACCTGTGGTTGCCAGGAGGACTTCTGTTCCTGCTATTTTGCTGTTCTTATAGATGCTTTTTGAAAAAAATGCATGGGAGGATGCAAAGTTGAAGTGCTGTTTCTTTCCTTGTGGAACTTGCCATAGTTTGGGTCTTTTTTGAACTTGGAAAGTCACAGATGTGCCATATGGAATTCTGCAATCCCTTTGTGCTATATAAGGTAAAGAGACTATTAAAACCAAACACATTCCTTCACATAGTTCATAAAAAGATACCTTTTGGTAGACATACCTTAATTCCAAGGACCAGCAGCAGGATCAGCAGATCTTCCAGAAAAAATATCTGCAAAGATGATCAGAAAATAATTTATCTTTAGTAAGATAAGTAGATTCAGCCTGATCCTGCTCTGAGGCACCAACTGTAGTCAGACATCCACTGACAGTTATGTAGGCAGTTGAAGAAGGAGCCAAGTCCCAAAGGAGTGCTATTTACTTATGCATAAGTAGGAAACTGTGCACAGAACATTAGACCAATTGTTCTTAATAAAATTTAGGTATGGTTCCACAGTAGTCTTCATGAAGAAGACTGAACAATTATAGTCCCAGTGCTCAGTACAGTTGCCAGTGGTCTAATAAGTAGCTTCTAAGTAACTCTTCCAGGAAGTTTTTTTTATTAAATTTACTGTACTCAGAGAAGAACTGCTGTAGCTGACAATCTGTAGTGTCTCTTGTGAAGTCCCTTTGAATTTAGAACATGGCTACAATCAGATGCCACATCCTTAGTGGCCTCTACAGATGATATGCTTTGGGAAGACTTTTTCATGATGGAAAAAATTGTGATATTCCCATGCCCTGCTGTGTGATGTTAATCCCTTCCTTTACCCATCAGGAACTCCTTCCAACCAAATGGAGTAGAATGATTTTACAATGTCTTGCAGAAAAGATGACAACAGGCAATATATTTAAATGGGACAGATTTCTGCCTGGATTGCAATCATAAAACTATAGATTGCTTTTGTATATGTGTTGAAAGTTCATGTGTGCTTTAAAAGTACTAAAATGTAAGATTGCCTTTGCTTATAAAACCACCCATTTATGTCAATTCTACATATTTTTCCTCTCCTTGTTAACTAACTTTACTATCAATATGCTTTGAAGAAGCATATAGTAATGGCTCTGTATAATCAGATTTTTTTTTCTTTCAATAAAGAAGGCCTTCCATATAACTAGGTGCTTTTAAAAACACTGGTATTTATTTTTGCCATGTTTCCTACCAAAACACATAATAAAAGAGAGTTTTCTTAAATTTGGTGGGATAGAAGTCTTCAACAGTTTCATTTATTCAGCAGATTAATTTTTTCAAGCATTGGAACAGGCTGCCCAAGGAGGTGGTAGAGTCACCAACCCTGGAGGTATTTAAAAGGTGTGCAGATGAAGTACTTGAGGACATGATCTTGAGGTGTACTAGTCAGGGTTATGCTGTGGTTGGACTCAGTGATCTGAAGGGTCTCTTCCAACCCAGGTGATTCTAAGATTATTCATGTAAAAGTCAGTTCCATCCTTCTGAATTGAACATAGAAAAATCCTCTACTTCAGCTGGTATGTGTACCTTTGTCTTTTAAAAATATTCTCTTCATTTAATTAAAAAATATTATCTTCATTTCATATTATCTGCATAATAGAACAATATTAAAAAGGAAATGGAATGAATACCTGGGAGAGGAGGACAATGTGATAAAGATCTGGAATCCTTACAGTGCAACAAATGACAGAGTCACCTTTGAAGCAGTATTGTCATTCACATTTTTGAATCCAGCAATTCAGAGAGATCTGCATAAATGGAAATCATGTCCCAGTAAAATGACTAGAGAAGTTAAACTAGGTAAGGAGAACAGGCAAGAAAGCTGGCAAACAACAGATGTTTCCTTAGGGTCTGTCATGGGTGACTATGGTAAATGTAAAGACTGTCTTTTGAAAAGCATCAGTCTGGTTTGAGCTGCAGGATTGTCTGTCAGTTGTTTTCTACACCAATACAACGATTCTTAAGTCCCTTTTTAAAGTTTTCTTTTTCCCTGTAGTGCTGTACAATGGCACATTTTACTACTTCCTGCTTCCTGGGGAGGGAGAGGGGAGGAAATGGAAATGACAGGAATGGTTTGAAACCTCAGTTGCATGTGCCTTTGCCAGCTGGTGTTCATGTGTATGCTCGTGCCAGGCATACAGGTGCTGTCCACACTTGGAGACTCATTTCTTGAAAGTGAGCAGTTCTTCTGGAGAGTGTGTCCAGATGACACATGGTTTTAAAATCAATACTTACAGTGTTAGTTAAAGCTGATCCTCAGATTCCATGGTTAGATTGAATTCACTACCAAGAGAACATGGATTTATTCCATTTTAATTTACAGATCCCATCACACTTGTGGTTCCTGTTGTCATATGATTGTAAACCTGTACTTAAAAGCCTTATCTGACATGTGATTTGCAGATTATAGACTGTTTGTCTTTACTAATGGGTCAGAGAGAAATGTGAGTTTATGGTCATGATTTTTGTGGTTGTTTTTCTGTTAGATGCTTGAGGTGGCTTGTATTAATAATTTTTTCTGTACTATAAAACTTGTGCTATAAACTGTAAATGTATCATTAATGGGCAGTGATGTATATTCAGACTGATGTTGGTAGGTACAGACCAAATTAAACCATGAGGGATTATTATCATTCAAAAGCTGACATAAAGCCAAATGATCTTGATAGTGATACTTCTCTTTTATGAGCATGATTGGAATCTTCAAAGGATCATTGGTTGACTGAGTCTAAATTTTACCTTTACCAGTTTTACAATGAACTCAAACAGGGAGCCTGCACTCCCATTATAATTGCAAGCAGATAAAATCTGATCCTGAAATGCCCTTGGTCTTCTTAATATATAGGTATGCCTTCTGCATTCACTGAGGAAAGGAGTGCTTCAGGTACCTTTGAGGACTTTGGTGCCTTAAATAGTACAGATGTACAGATTTTTGGTACAAGGGGTAAGAACATGGAGTCCTGAATGTTATCTCTCTGAGCAGAGTAATATGGGAATTCTTTGTCCTGTCTAGATTGCAAAGCAAGGTTTTCTGGTTTTCTTGTATGTATGAGGCAGGAAGGAGAAAGGGCTCTCTCTGAAGTCCCCTAATGGAAATGGCACAGGCAACAGCATAAGAAAACAGGCAGAAACATGTCCCTGACTTGATATCACCTGTTGTATCTTAAAATGAGCCCATATAGTTTTGGACTTTTACTCTTGTCAGTGAGAAACTCTTGTAGAATCGTATTTTTACTCCCAGTTTGCATAGCCAGCTTTCTAATGCTGGTGTGCAGGTAAAGAGCTGGTCTTTAAAGTCACCAGTACCTAACTGTAAATATAATTGTCATCTTGCTCTGCATAACTTCTTAAGTACCTACACTAACTAATGGAAATAGAATAATTTATCTGCCTGACTTGAGGTGCTAATACAATTTTTCAGCGTAGTAGCAATTTGTAGTGGGCCCAGATTGGATTGTTTCACAGGAGAATTATTATGGCAATTGTCATTTTATCTTAGAACTTGTAATTATCCCACAACATTGTTCTAATGTAACAGGCCATGCAGCAGTTCATTTGTTTTTCAGGGCTCAAAATTGGACAGAGCAACTTCAAAATTTCCTTTTAATCTTGTATCAGAATGTTTTGGGTGTGTTTCCTCTGCGAGCACATTTCAAATAGGATGAAAAGTTGCAGTGAGGGTAGTTAAAGCTGAAAAGCTGCTAGCTGCAAACTGATTTGGAATTTTGCTTCTCAGACTAAGGCTATATGATAGACATGAGAAGAGGATGGGATTTGCTTTTCTTGTGTAGGCTTGTAGACCTAGTTCTTCTAATTACTCATCTCTGATACTACATTTTGCTTGATACTCTATAGGTGCATCTTCAGGGATAGATGCCCTAAAGGCATTGTTTCAGCTGCATGGATGTTGCTTGTGCATTTTCTTGATGCATGTTACAAAATTTCCTTAGAGGGAAAATGGGATTTAAAAAAGAAAAGATGCTTGGTTTTAGTCCCTCAGTATCAGTAAGGAGAGCTGTGAGGTCTCTTCTCCCTGTTTAAATAAAAGGGTTAAGATTCTCCCTGAGTTTGGATCTAGACCTAGCAGAGGGAATATTCCCTGGAAAAGAATGGGCATTTCCCTTCTTAAGGATTAAAGAAGCATTGAAGGACAAATGCTGTGGTTTTAAGGCATCTAACATGATTTAAACTATTCAAACAAATAAGGAAAATTGGTGAGCCAGATCCTCACCAGCTCTGGAAAGGTGCTAGGCGACTGCACTGCAAAGGCAAGATTGAGAGTTGACTGTATCTGGCTCATGGCAGGAATGGACCTGAGTGATTACTATGGGCTTTCCCCTTAAGGGGTTTATTGCTTAAAATCTTCATATTTTTTGCAGTGCCATTAATCACACTGAACTTATATGACTAATACGGTTATAATTCCTAACTCCATAGGGATCCTCTTACAATTTAGTAACAATTGCTGTCTACTATTGCAGATAGCTTTTATTGTAAAGCATTTTAAAAAATGTTAATGTGATTATCTTTGGTCATAACGTGCTTCAGTTTGCAGATACTGTTAGAAAATGTAGATTGATTGGAAAGATTGTTCAGTGTCACATGGTTTTAATTCCATGTGTAATGCCTGCCTGTCTCAAATTCTATGAATTAGGTATTGCTGGCCTTCAGTTGATTGTGCATTAAATAGCATTAATTAAATATGTATTTCAGGAAGCATCCATTATCTTCCAAGCATGCAGTATAGTAACTATGGCTTGGTTACTCTGAAAATATTGTCCAAAGCATGAAGAGACTATTGTGTTCCATAAAACAGTGACCTCCTCTCCTTACAATCAGATAGAATCATAGAATCATAGAATCGTAGGGGTTGGAAGGGACCTCAAGAGATCATCGGGTCCAACCCCCTGCCAAAGCAGCTCCCTAGGACATATCACTCAGATAGGCGTCCAGACGGGTCTTGAATATCTCCAGAGAAGGAGACTCCACCACCTCCCTGGGCAGCCTGTCCCAGGGCTCCCTCACCCTCACTGTGAAAAAGTTCTTCCCCATGTTGGTGCGGAACTTCCTGTGCTCCAACTTGCAGCCATTGCCCCTTGTCCTGTCCCCACAGACCACTGAAAAGGGGCTGGCTGATTCCCCCTGCATCCCCTGCTTAAGGTAATTATAGACTTTAATTAGGTCCCCCCTTAGTCTTCTCTTCTCAAGGCTGAAGAGTCCCAACTCAGCCTATCCTCATAGGGGAGATGCTCCAGGCCCCTAATCATCTTCATAAATATAGATAACTAAGGCTATAGATAACTAAGGCTTAGATAACTTAGATAACTAAGGCTATGTTGCAAAAGGATGCAGAGAAACTACAAATCCTGTTCAGAACAAGTAACATAGAGAACACTGAGTATTTCAGGTTGTGGTTACACACTCTTAATTTACATATGCCTTGGAGAAGATTTTTCTTTTGCATCATTCTGTTTCATGATAAATGAATCCCAGTTCAATTGCTTTCTTCAAGATAAGGGATTTTACTTCTCTTGGTTTTCACCACCGTTTCAGATAGGAAAGGAAGAAGTGGCATGCCAAGGGAGAGTTGCATTTGTCATGAGAAAAGTGGTTAGGAGGAGATGTGAGACGATGAAGCTTAACACTGCAAGGGAACAGAGATTTCTCTAGTCTCTTGTTTTGGCAGAGGAGGTTGTGCTGCATTTTAAAACTTGACATTTTTTTCTGCAAGCAATTTTAATCCTCCTTTTTGTTCTTCTACATTTGTGGGATTTCATTGTCCATTTTTTTCCTGCCAGTACATAGCTGTGAAAGCACATCTTGCTGTATGTTGTGCCTGTATTGGAAACCCAAGTAAACTGTTTGTTTTGAACTAAGTTTTCATTCTGTAGGAATACAGATTAGATCATTAAGTTGTAGAGCCCTTATCGGTGTTTGCAAGCTGCACAGTCTATTAATTGAATGAATGTTGCCTGGGTTGATATACTGTCTCACCTGATCGGAAGGTAACCTTTTCCTGTCTTGAGCAATAGGTTTCATCCTTCATCCTACAGCCTTTTTAGAGGCACTGAGTTGATTGTGGTTTTATTGCTGTGTTCCATTTGTCTTCAGTTGGCAGTTTCTTCCAGCTCCTATCCATAAGATAATCATGTATAGCTCATGTATAGATGGTAAGCAAATAACAGTAAGCTCACATCTCAGGATATGAATTCTGTTTAAGACAAAATATTTCTAAATCTTCTCTAATACTGTAAATGTCTGCTGCTAATATGCTTTATTCTTAAATTGAAGAGGAAAAAAACCCCCAAGCAATCCAACTGTTGGTGTCTTCCTTAAAACACAAGTGTCTGTTCAGTTCTTGTATCTTCTCAACCCTTTGCAGAGAAAACAGCTCATTTTGTCTAAGACAAAATGCAGTGCTTAATAGTGGGCATTTTGTTACATTGGTGTGAATTTATTGTAGAACCTGTTCAAGAAAGAAAGAATTAGGGAAACTTAGGGTTTTTTTAAAAAAATGGAATTTCATGGAGGCTATTTGGATGGTCTGAGATATTTGTTGAAGACACTTTTGATGTATACAGGGAAGAATAATGGGTCACTAATTCCACTCGTTTCATACTTCAGTGAGTATTCTTGTAAAAATACTTTAAATACTCTGAGTTTCATTCAACTCTTAACAGTCATGTGCTGACCTGCTGAAATGTATTACACTGTAAAATAATGAGCAGTATTTTCCCATTGCCTGCATTTAATTTTGAGCCCTCTTTGTGACATATTTAGTGTTTATTGCAATGTTGTATGTATTTCCTCAATCAGTGTGTTTGTAATAAGACATTTATACTGGCAACTGTGATGTGAAACACATGTATCATGGTCCATTGTAGTGCTGGCAGGATGAGAAATGTCAATTGAGGTTGTTGTAAGAGGTTTCCTAATCCTGCTGAACTAAGGAGTGAGATTCTTTCTGAATCCTTGCCATCTGGAGTATATAAAAATGTGAAATAACCTTTTATCATTAGGTTGGCAAATGCTTCTGCAGCAGTATTGGCACTGATGAAGTTCTAACAAAATAAAATACTATGCACTGAAAAGAACTCACTGCTGCATTATTTTGTTTAGGTTCTTCAGAACCTGCCCCTCCATAAAGTTTTAATTCTAAAAGAAAAATTATTGACAATACTCTGGCATTTTAATATGGATATTAATCTAGTTATAAATACAAAACAACATGCATGTAGTGGAGAATAATTTGTAATTCATACTACAATCAGATAATATAGAGTGTTCTTTTTAGTGGTTTTGACTTGCTCTACTTATTTGACAGGTATTTACTGACCATAAATTTTAGGGTCTAAAATGAGGCCAAGAGGCTTCATCCCCCACCTTTCCAGAAGCAATCATGGCACATAATCCTTCCATAATCTGATCACACCCGCTATAAAATAGTTGTTCTGACTGTTGCTATTGCATGCCTGTTCTATACTGAACTGTCCTTTTTTATAGTTCATACAGTACTGCTCAGTTTATGCATATTTGTTCTTATATTGGGTTAATTTTATAAATACATATTGACTAATCCTGTCCCCACTGAACCTTTGCTTTACCAGACTAAATTTGACCAGGTTTTTTTGCCTCTGTCCTGTGCCTATTGCAATGTAAGTTACTTTTTCTTGAAGTTAGGTGTTCTGAACAAGTATTTCAGCTTGGTTTTACCAATTTCACAGGTATTGTATGTGTGTTACTGTCATGTTCCTAGAGCTGCTGCTGCTTTTTCTCACATGGAACTTGCTGGCTCTCAATGGGAGGAGAATATTGCCAGGGAATACAACTGGCACCTATAGGCATCTGTAGGTGACTTGTTTGAGAGTAAATTCCTGAACTTTAGCAGTACCCTTACAGATAGTGGAAGCACAGGTGAAGTTCCCAAAACCCTTTGTGTTCACACTGCCCCCATATGCCTTCCTTCCTGACCTCATCTGTCTTTTGCTGCTGTCCCAAAGCCTTTCCTGGCTGTCTTCTCTTACCTGTTGTTCCTACAGTCTCTGTTGATCTGGATTCTCTTTCACTTAAAAGACAACTGACTTTCTGAATGGCCAACATTATAATTCTTACATCCACAGGAGAGTCATAGTAATTCTTGCATCCACAAGAGACTGAGCTCTGTATTTGCTGTTCTTTAGCAAAGCTTATATGGTTAGGCACATTTCTGGTTAAAAATGCTGAGTGGGGTGTGGAATCTTAATCACTTTGAATCTTAGGGTCTCATTTGGAAGGGTTAATCATTGTGGAGTTCACAGAACTAG
>VZTU01001689.1:0-63233 GCA_013400835.1 Zapornia atra
ATTTATTTGCATATACATTTCTAAAGCCCCGAAGAGGCAAACCCATGCTAGAAGACATTGTGTACTGTCTGTTGCATCTGCAGTTTTCCCTTACTGTAGTCAGTTTTGGGAAGTTTTTAGTGTGTCTTACTTTCCACTTCTTTAGATCTTGTGTAGTCACTGGAACCTTGTAGAGGTAGTCACTGTGGTGTCATATGGAGGAGGAGACGAAGCTATTTTAGTGAGCTTTAATTTTCCGTCAGACTTTAAGCATGTGCTTACATTAGGAGCCTGCACTCCCTGCTTAGTTAGGTAAGACAGTATTTTCCAGAGAGACATACAGAGTATCTATTCAGGAATATTTTGGGAATTTTTTAACATATAGGGAACCTAGAACTTAACTTGATATTTAAGACATGTAGCTGCAATTAGGGGATAGAAATATTCCCGTGAGTATTCATCTCCATTCTTGAGTCTGGTGGAGAAGAATTCCATGAACATTGGCTTCCTCACTCAGATTAAAGCATGTCTTACAGATAGAATATTTTCCTAAAGACAATGAACAAATAATAATCAGTACTATACAGACCTACTGGATGTATTATCTAATTGTTTCTTTTAGCAAGTCCTAGTAAATTTTATTCACAGCAAAATTCCTTAGCTTTCCTTCCTTTGTTTTTAGAGTTACCTTGTATGCAGACCCTGGCATCATTGCAATTTAATAAATATAATGCAGGTTTTCCTTTATGAGTTCAGGATTTTGCATTTTAAATGGCCTATTACATGTTAAAAATTCACCTGGAATTGTGACAAGCAATTGGTTTTAAATAAACTAAAACCAGTTAACAGAGAACCTTCCTTTGCATTTATAGCTGAATGTATTATGCTCTAACATGATATTCTGTCTGAAGAATTGGAAGCCAGATATAGAACATTAGAGATTTCATTTTGTAACTAAAAGTTTTAGATACTTGGCATTCCCCCTTTTTTAAAATCTAAATGGAAATAAGCAGAGAATACAACTGAATATAAATATGCAAAAAATATTAAATTCCTTTTAACTCAAAGTAAGAACTTTCTTCTGCCCATTTGATACAGGTTATAGAAGTTCAGGGTAGTTGTTTTACAACATGTTGCACTCAGTTGTGCAAACTTATCTTTTTAGGGTCAAAGAAGAGCAAAAACCACAGCTGACACAGTAAGTAAAATATTTTAAAAATGCAGTAGGCTTGACTTTTCTACCTTTGCCATGTTCTGCTTTCTGCACCTTTGATGGTATTGGCTTTCACTAATACCTGAGAGGCTGCAGGTAGTTTGTCATCTGCTTCCTGACTGGCTTGTAAGAGAGCTGCCTGCAGCTTCTTACTTCATCCACGTTAGCTGGATGTAGGTTCTTGCTGCCTGCTTGTGAACTGGTGAACTGTAAAACTTTATTTCCCTTACATCCTTAGTGGCTGACTTAGAATTGCAGCTCACACTCCCATTGGCTCTAGCTTTTCCGCCTGCCTATTTCTATTAACATTAGATAAGAAAACATTTAAACTAGTGTGGTTTTATTGGTTATTCAGTCACATTATTTGCTTATTTAAACAGGTGGTTTCCCTTTAGTGGGATCACTGAGCTGGTAAATAACGTTCTTCAACCACAGCAAAAGCAGCAAAATGAAAAGGAGCCCCAGACGTAAGTAAGCTGCTCTCTGTAGATTAAGTAATATCTGTGTAGCATTAAAACATACTGGAGACTATCTTTAAAATAATTGCCCATTTAGAACATCCTCTGAGGGTGTTTTACAAGCTGACATTGTTTGCTTTCTGACCCCTCATTTGCAAAGGGAAAGCTGAAAATCAGGTTGTACTTTCCTTATCAGTAGCTGATAAGTGATTACACTAGAATGCAATCTGTGGAGTTACTACTGCTCCATATGCCTTTTTCTACAATTGCTCCATACATGAAACTCCCAGTGAAGTGATGAGTTTTCTGTGCATGAGGAGCTGGATTGATAGGATGTGTAGCACTATATATAGCATGTCTATGTCCATGCATGGTATGGTGTTTTTGGTCGTGTATAGAATGCTATAGAAATCTACATAATATGTATGAATAACTTTTTAAGGACCAGGACAGTGCCATTTCTTTTTCTTTCTCTTTTTTTTTTTTTTTTTTTTTTTTTCTCAAATATCTGTAAAGTTTCAAAACTTTAGCAGATATAGGTGGAATCTTGGTTCCATCAAAGCTGAGGGAATTTTGACTTTGATGGGACCAGTATTTCATCCATGGACTTTTTACAGTGCTAAGCTGGTATGAAAGCCATATGAAAAAAATTATTTTTCTTACTGTCTGAAAAGTTTAACATTTAACAGAAACTGGCAAAGCTAGGATGTTCAGTCTGACAGTAGAATATAAAGCATGGAGCTGAAAATATTCTTTTCATAGTGGCAAACACAAAAAATAGTTACTCTTTCAAATTTTAACATTATTAAATTGTGACTTCCATCATTATTTAAGCTTTAAGCAGTTATGTTGCTGATTTTTCTCTCTTCTAAAAGGGAATGTCTTGTAAGTTCACATGATAAGATAAATGCTTGCTTTTGAACCCATGCATAACTGGTTTAAAACATGCATATTGTTTGTTAATGATTTTCCAGGTAGAATGTGTTTTAGTTTATTTTTAGATATATATATTTAAGTGGAGTTTCATACTTGCAGGCCATGAAAGCTGTCAATTTTGAGAGCATGTAGTGAGAAATCCTCACAAATCATAACAGAGAGACAGACCATAAAATTGATATTCTATAAACCAGTGTATTATTCTGAGCTCTGTTTCTGATACCCTCGTTTAAGTTCTTATAAAATTGCATATAATATTAATAGTGGAGTATTTCTTGATTGGTTATTGTTAGATAGTGGCAATACTACATTCTGTTCACAATGCCTCAGTACCTCCCTTTGTATTCCCAGTTTCCTTAATGCAGCAAAGTTTGTTCTGCTTACCAGTGTTGTATGTATGAAGCATATGGCTTTGAAGAAACTGCAAGTACTATATACTTGGTGTAAATAGTTGAGTCATAGTTGCCAGAAATTATTTATAAGTGGTTACTGTTGTTATGGAAGGACTTTTTCTCCCCCCTTTTTTAACAACAGTTTCTTTGGTAACCATCTTTCTTCCGAGTGTTTCTATTAACTAATTAAGAAATTAAGTAAATTTCCTACTCATGAATTTACAGATGGCACAAGCCTGGCAGAATGGTAACGTCAAATAGCAGGACTATATTCCAAAATTACCCTGTAAAATCCAAGCTATGGTGGTTATGATACCATTCAAAAGGGTGAATGTAAGGCAGTTATGTAGGGATAGTTTATGTGGCTGTGGTGATGGTTGAAGTCCTTTGGCAGAGAATTTGGGAACCATAAGAATATGTAAATCGAGCAGGAGACAGTATTGTGAAAGAAATAAGTATCATACTGGAATTTATAGACACTAGCCTGGAAGTGCTGTGAAGTTTTCACTCTGCTAAGCTTTGGTAAGGTCTCATCTGGAGTAGTGTGCCTTGTTTTGGACACCATCCATCAGAAATGGTGTGGAGCAGTTGGAATTCAGTGGAGACTAGTGAGAATGAGTGATCAGATGTTTAGGAAACATGGCATGTATAAGGGAAGATTGAAACAGATGAGGTGATTTAGCCTCCTGAAGAGAAAATCCCAGGCGATGGACAAATCTTAAGTTATTCAGAAGGTTGATGGAAAATGAAATGTAATAATAATAAAGAATCGCTTTATTATTATTATCATTTATTTATTTACTTAATAATAATTTATTTATTTAATATAACAACATTTATTTATTTTTAATTATTAAATAATAATAAAATAATCTCTTCTCCATGCCTCTAGTTAAGAAGCAGAGAGAAGTAAACTTAAATTGCATCAGGAAGGCTTCAGGTTGGTAGGGAAAACTTTTTAACTGAAAGAACTTGAAATGCTTGCACAGTTTGTCCAGGGCTTGAGTGTAAGCTGTGTCACTGAAATTCATAAGGAGTGGGTTTGGCAAATACCTGCTAGCAGAGACACAAGTGTGGCACGTCCTGTGCTGTGACAAGAGAACAAAGTGAGTTTTAAAAAATGTCTTCCAGCACTGTTTATTTGTGGTAATTTCATTTATTGATGAATATGATTTATTTTTGTGACTATTGCAAACTTTCAGGGAGAAAATAGAACAGAAATACTGAGGGTGCAACTTGTGGATTAAATTTTGTTCCTGACGTTAATGGCTTGTAGAGAACTCTTGTACCTGGTAACATTGTGGGATGCTGCAGGGCAGCATGGAACTCTGTATTTCTGAAGAAATTTTAACCAGTATCCATACATACTGGGGCTTTTTTCACTTGAAATCACCATCAGTATCTGAGTCTGTAGTGGAATTCAAGATATGTCTGGGTGTTCAACTTTGCTGATTGAAACAACGTATTTACAGTCAGTCTGGGGAGGATAAAATGTGGTGGAAGAAGGCAGAAAAGGAGCAGTAACATTGGTTGAAAACAAAGTAACATGTTACATGCTTCAGCTTTTGTTTGGTGAAAGAATGGTTTACAATGTGTCCTTAGGAACAGAGTCTGCCTGACACACAGACTTGAATTCTGTACCACAGGGGTTGGAAGGGAGCACTGGAGTTCATCTTGTCCAACCCCCACTGCTTAAGCTGGGTCACCTAGAGCCAGTTGTCCTGGGCCATGCCCAGATGGCTTTTGAATATCTCCAGGGATGGAGACTCTAGAACCTCTCTGGGCTAGAGAAATGTGCTAGTGCTGAGTCACCCCTACAGTGAAAAGTGTTTCCTGATGCTCAGATGGAACCTCCTGCTTCAGGTTGTGCCCATTCTATCTGGTCTTCTCACTGGGCATCACTTCAAAAAAGCTTGGCTTCATCTTCTTTGCACCCTCCCTTCAGGTATCTGTATATATTGATAAGATTTCCCCCCTGAACATTTTATTCTCTACTCTAAATAGTCCCAGATCTCTCAGCCTGTCCTTCAATTAAAGATGCTCCAGTCCCTTAATCATATTTGTGGCCTTTTGCTGGACTCTGTCCAGTGTGTCCATGTCTCTCTTGAAATGGGGAGACCAGAACTCGACACAGTCCTCCAGGTGTGGCCTTACCAATGCTCAGTGGAGAGGAAGGGTTGCCTTCCTTGACTTGCTGGCAACACAGCTAATGCATCCCAGATAACATTCCTGTTCTTCATTGCAAAAGCACCTTGCTTATGCTCGACTACCAGGACCCACAGGGCTCTTTCTGCCAAGCTGCTTTCCAGCTGGGCAGCCCCAGCATATACTGGTGCATGGGGTTATTCTTCCTCCAGTGCAGAACTTGTTTAACTTTGTGAGAATCCTGACAGCCTACTTTTCTAGCCTGTGGAGGTTCCTCTGGATGGCAGCATGAACTTCTGGTATATCAGCCACTTCCAGTTTGGTGTCATCTGCAGATTTGCTGAGGGTACACATTGCCCCATCATCAGGATGATGAAGATAGTGAATATCATCCAGATAATGAAGATATTGAACAAGACTGGACCCAGTATTGACCCTTGGGGTACAGTGCTTGTTACTGGCCTTCAACCAGGCTGTGCTACTGTTCACCACCTTCTGGGCCCAGCAGTTTTTAATGCACTTCACTGTCTACTCATCAGCCTGTAATTCATCAGCTTTTCTATGAGGATCTTTATGGGAGACAATGTTGAAAGCCTCACTTGAAACGAATGAGAAAATAATCACTTCTCTTCCCCTCATCCAGTCATTTAATTGTAGAAGGTTATCAGGTTAGTCAAGCATGAATTTTCCTTGGTGAATGCCTGCTGACTACTCCTTTTCACCTTTTTGTTCATGTTCCTGTAAATGTTCTCAGGATTAGTTGTACCAACACCAGGGATCAATGTGAGGCTGACCAGCCTGTCATTCCCTGGGCTGTCCTTCTGGTCCTTCTTGAATGTAGGAGTGACATTTGTTTGCCTCCAGTCATGAGACATCTCTCCAATTGCCATGAGATTATTGTGAGTGGTCTTGCATATCTGGTCTTCCTTGAAGACGAATAGTTTTATCTCCAGCTCATACATTCTTCATCATCAGTTTTATCTGCAGTGCTCAAGATATTTCCATGTTGTCATCTATCTGGAGTAGAAATCCTTAGCCACCCCCTGAAGCAACTGTTTTTGATGCTCAGCAATTTGTCAATTTTTGTTTCTTCAGATTCATATAGCATATATTTTGTAAAAGGTATATTCAGATTGTTTGTCATTAGAATTTGTTGCTGGTTTTTTATGCCTAAGGGTTTGACTTGGAGGTTATTTTTTTTTGTTTTATATGACTCTTGGAGCATTATGTAATGGTATCAAGCTCCAATTAAAATAAAGGAATTCCCATGCCAGGATGCACTGAAGAGTCATCTAGCGTAATAGTGTATTGGCAGTGCCCAGCAATGGATACTTAGGAACACACATAAAGAACAGGACTTGTCTTTATAATAAAGATGAGGTATCTAAACATCTGTTGTGGGATTCTGATGACTGATCATAGCTCTTACTGTTACAAGATGGGTAAATTTACCCTTTGCAGTTTAAGATTATGGCTGCCTGATTTATAACGATGCCCAAGACTTTTCCACATTTTTCCCTCCTAGTAGTAGAAGAAAAGGTTGGTTAGTTCACAGTGTTATTGGGGCTTAGACAGTAGTCAGAAATATGGTGGATGTCAGTTTTATCAGAAGACAAAGATAAACATGTTTGGGACAGGTAAATATAGTCATCATAAGAAATGTATTTCTATATTTTACTTGGAATCCAACTGATCTATTTTAGTCATAAAATATACACAGATTTGTAATCCTGCAGGTGAACCCACAGAATGTCATAGTTGGAAGATAATATATGCCACTTTTTTTATAAATTAGAAGCCTTATTAATGAGGAAATTAAAAATACTCATGGACACTGTGAGGAGCTTGTTTAAGAAAATGTCTGTGAAAGCATAAAAGCAATCTTTAAACAAAAATTGGGTAGTACGTTATAATGAAGATCAGAATTAAACAACAGGCTTGTCCAGTAGAAAGGGAAGAACACAACGAAAAGTACTTAGCTGGCAACAGTTAAGATGATTATGGGCAAAGAAAAGGTTGAAAAAAAGGCCCCCAGACTGAGACAGTTCAAATCTATATATACTTTATTCAAATAAGAAATTAGTTAAAATAATTGTGGAAAATAATTCTACTTTATAAGGTAGGGCTGAAGTGGAGTTATATCAGAACTATTTCATATGCTACAATCTCTAGATATTTTGTGTTATCCAGTGTAAAAAGAAGTAAAAAAATTGGTATGGCTGAAGAGCAGTATGTTTTTATATGTATACTTACAGTTGTAAATAGACTTGCTTCTATCGAGACAATACAGACTTCAATATGTTGTAGCATAATCAAAGCAGCTCCCACAAGCTCTGTGTGAGGGTATTTTCTCCTTATTTTTTGAATTTCTCAGAGTTTGTGGATGTCACGGGCTGTGGCACTACTAATATGCTGACAGCATCCTGCTTTGAACTGCTTTCCAAAAGAAATGGACAGTACCCCTAGAGGGATGACAGGTTGTCTGAATGAGATAAGCAAATAGATTTAGAAAATGCTGGCTTAAGCTTAATTTAAGCAAGACAGAAATGATGCTCTTACTACAGTAAGAGGAAAGCATTTTAAGCATGCAGCTGAATTGGTGACCTCACTCTCCAGTGGAACGTGCCTTCATGACAGTGGCAGAAGGGGTTCTTGCATGATGTAGAGGCTATCCAATGTCCAATCATTCTGGCATTGGCTGTAACCACAATGCATTGGTGGGTTGTTTCTTTTTGTTGTTTTTTCTTTTTCCCACCAAAGAAGTGTGCATTTCATCCTGTGAAGTACTGATGAGAAAGGTGATACAGTGAGTTCAGTTTGTATGATGTTTATCAAATCTTGTCTTGGGAAGGTCAAAACTTCTAGAGAGGATCATATCACAGCTGCTGTACTCCACTGGCTATACATTATTTTTAATAATTTAAAGTCTTTCTCCTTAAAATTACAGGGCAAACTATTTTGTGAGTAAGAGTGGTGTGAACCTTATTTTATTTGTGATATGACTAGTTCTGAGGCTTCTATTTTTTTTTTCAGAAATTACAAACCAAAAAGGAATGAGAGATTTTTTGACTTGCCAAATAGAATGTGAACCTTGCTTATCCTAATGTTTGTAGAAGTACATGTGTAACAACATGTTCCTATCCCATCTCTGGTGCTAAGTGAGCCACTTCCCTCATGCTCCTTTGTCTGAAGGGTGTGCATATCCATTATATACATTTTTCTTTCCTTCCTCTAGCAAGTTTCTGCTTTCCCATGCAATTTCCAGTCCATTACAGATACCTGCTCTGTTACTTCCTTTCTTTGTATCTGCCAGGTACTAAGTAGGTAAAGGAATGGCTGGTTTTGCTGCAGCAATCTCACTAAACATTGCTGGAGATATTAAAAAAAGCTTTAATTTTTACAAAGGATGGACTCGCTTTCAGGCTAGAGCATATATGGAAATGTAGGTAATTATTAATTGTGGAAGATGGAGATCTGTGACAAGTAGTGTCCCTTAGGGGTCCCTACTGGGACTGGTATTATTTAATATCTTCATCAGTGACATTGATGAGGTTGAATGCACCCTCAGCAAGTTTGTAGATGACACCAAGCTGAGTGGTGCAGTTGACACACCGAAGGATGGGATCTCATCCAGAGAAGTGGGCCTCATGAGGTTCAACAAGAACGGGGGCAGTCCTCATCATCAATACAGGCTGGGAGATGATGTGCTAGAGAGTAGCCCTGCAGAGAAAGCCTTAGGGGTGCCAGTGGTCGAGAAGCTCGACAGCCAACAATGTGTGCTCACAGCCCAGAAAGCCAACTGTATCCTGGGCCACATCAAAAGGAGTGTGGCTGGTAGGGCAAGGGGGGGGATTCTGCCCCTCTGCTCTGCTCTCGTGAAAGCCCACCTGGAGTACTGTGTGTCCAGTTCTGGAGTCCCCAACAGAAGAAGAACATGGAACTGTTGGAACAGGAGGAGGGCTGCAGTAATGATTAGAGAGCTGGAGCACCTCTCCTGTGAAGACAGGCTGAGAGAGTTGGGCTTGTTCAACCTGGAGAAGAGAAGGCTCCGGGGAGATTGTATAGTGGCTTTCCAGTTCCTGAAGAGTCTACAAGAAAGCTGGGGAGGGACTTTTTAGACGGGCATGGAGTGATATGAGGAGGAATGGTTTTAAATTGGAAGGGAGTAGATTTAGGTTGGATATTAGGAAGAAATTCTTCACTATGAGGGTGGTGAGGGACTGGAACAGGTCGCCCAGGGAGGTGGTGGCTGCCCCCTCCCTGGAGGTGGTCAAGGCTGAGTTGGATGGGACCTTGAGCAGACTGGTCTAGTGAGAGGTGTCCCTGTCCTTGGCAGCGGGATTGGAACTAGATCTTTAAGGCCCCTTCCCATCCAAACCATTTTGTAATTCTATGAAAATACAGATTTCACTGTAGAGACATCTAGATTTTTATTTAGAAGTGACCATTTTTAACCATTCATGATGTGTATCTGTTTTATTAATGTCAGTTATGAGGAAAACCCAAGGTTGCAGAAGTAACTTAATAACTGAGACTGTTTTAACCAGTGAAATATTGTCAGAAGCGACATAATCTTAGCTGTCCTGTAGGGCTTCTATTTTGTTAAAATAATCTCTTAGTCAGATTCATGGAAGTGACTGGGTTGAGACAAAGCAAAAGAAAAGGATAACAGTTTTTGGTACTTTTGTTTGCAGATTGATACAAATCAGCTTTTTGCTACTTTTGCTTTTTTCTTCAAATGAGGAGCATTTGTCATCTGATACTTGGGTAGAAAAAGAATACAGATCATAGTACCTCACTGATGCTTAATGGCCAGGTTCAGGATTCTCATTGTGAACATAATGAATGCCAAAATCAGAATTTCCATGGGTTTTATATTATCGATGTCACTTGTTTTTAATCATTCTCTGCCCTCTAGTATTTTTTTTTCTTGCTGATTCTGTATTCCTGTTGGGAATGTAGACTCAGTACAAAAACTTTGTCATATGGAAACACAGGTCAGGTGCTTGATACTGAAGGGATAACTGGGAGCTCAGCAGCTCTACGGCATTCCTGCATAGTCAGAATCCTACTCTGAAACTTAAAGGAGAAGACCATATGGTACAGCCAGACTGTGCTTGGTGTATGATCTGAAGGTGTAATGATGTGATTTGGTGCCATGGTTTAACCCCAGCCAGCAACTCAGCACCATGCAGTCGCTTACTTACTCCCCCACAGTGGAATGGGGAGAGAATTGGGTTACTATGTTCTCTTAACAGCTCTTGATCATGCTATGATCTGAAAACGATCTAGTAATGGTGACAGTAGTTTTAATAACAACTTAAATTAGACCAAGTTTTGGTAACTAATGAGATTAAAAATATCTCAAATACCTATAAAGAAATGTCTCTTTGGGTTGTTTTTTCTTGCAACATAGAACATAATTAACAAAACTTTATATTTTTGTGTGTGTGAAAAAAGCATCTTAAATGTCCTTGTGAGTAAAAAATACAGCCATGTAAAAGGAAGTATCTAGTCAACAACAGAGTATGAAGTTGTACGTTTGTTTCATTTGTGGCTCTGAAAGCTGAAATCATTGTTTATTGTTTCCTTCTATACTGACCTCTGGCAGAAGTAGTGTACGCAGATTTCTCTCTTGTGAACATGCAGATAGGATCCCTGCAGTGTGTGGAGAACCGGGGTCTGTGGCATGTCATCGCCAGCACTAGTGGAAGTATTGCTGGGCTGTAGGTAGAAAACATATTTTTGTAGACCATCATTTTCAAACTCAAGATTTCTGTGTCCATCTCTCCCTGGCAAGTTTTATCTCCCTGTGCACTTCTGGTTCTCTGAGCTGGTCTACTCTATTAGTTTTCTTGCCCGTGGAAATCAGTTATTATGAGTATTTTCTATGATGAATATATGTGGACATGGCATCGTGAGGCTGAACTATCTAACACACCGTTTACGCAAGGTTCATGCTGTCACTTGTATCATCAGTGATACTGGTGTTCATGAATTTTTGAAAGCATTTAGTCCACATTACTTCCAGTAGGCTTTGGATTTTTTAGTGTCTTTAGGTGTTTGCCTTAATGAGATATTCAGCACTTTTGTGATGTTTTAAATTCCACTTGATTAGTAATGGCTTTGAAGAAGAGCTCAAGGAATTATGATACTGTCAGTATTATCTAGTTTGAAAATGTATCAAAATAGTTTCTTAGTGTGCACTTTGGTTGAGGTTTCAAGGAAACAATAAGAAGCTTAGTAGTCAGAATCACAAAGTCAAAGGATGTTAGAACTTCTTAAGTGACTTCAGTGGAACTATGTGTGTATGTATACCTACATATGTGTATATATATACATATGTAGATATGCATACACATAAATATCTATCTGTAGCCTGTCTTAAATATCTGTCCTCAAAAGATACTTCTGTGGGTCGTGTTGCTAGTCTAGTACCACTGTAAATGTAGAGTATGTTCAGGAAGCATTCACACAAGACATCAGATATGCATGTCTATCTTTATTGTTTGGAAAATATTTTTATGGAGCAGTTAACTTGGGCTTGTTTTGGCATTGTGGCTTCTGTTTTCACAAGAAAACTGCTGACTTGAGCTTCCTGTTGTGTTCACCTAACTAAGAGATATTTTTTTTAATTATTGGATGAGTTGGGAGGAAAGTTGACCAAGAATTTGAAGTCAAAGGTGTATAAAAGGTTATTTAGAAATCAAAATAGTATTTGCTGAAACAGTTAGAATGACTGTACGAAGACATTTAGTTATATTTATCACAGACATCATCCTTCTTTAAATTAGTAGTGATTAGTGTAATATAAAACATTTTCCAAAAAGGTAGTTTTAAGATTGGAAATTTGAAACATAAAAGATTCCAAATATGTTTAGGTTGCACCAAGGCTTGAGATTATTCTTAAAATAACTAAATGTTCGCAGCCCTTTCTATCATGCATGATTGATATTAAGACATGAAAAGACCATAATGAACAATGTTGAATACATTTTTTGAGGAGCAATCATAGAATCATAGAACCATAGGGGTTGGAAGGGACCTTGAGAGGTCATTGGGTCCAACCCCCCTGCCAAAGCAGCTCCCTAGCTCATATTACATAGATAGGCGTCCAGACGAGACTTGACTATCTCCAGGGAAGGAGACTCCACCACCTCCCTGGGCAGCCTATTCCAGTGCAATCTAGTGATCATGGTTGAATCAATTCTAACACTGTAACTATCCTCAAAAAGTTGGATCAAATTCTAAAAAAGATCAGGTTAATGAATCAACGACCAGGACTGAGAAGTAGGTTCTAAACCAGTTAGTGACTGTAACTTTGGAAATGCTGTTTTTAACTCCATTCAGCTTCTTTGGTACCAAAAGGTGTTTGACGCTTCACAAAAAGCAACCTGGGTTTTTTAAGCCCCACATGTTTTCTATTGATTACAGGTACTGAGAGTAGTTTCTACCTGTGCAAATGACTTCTACAAATGACCCCGCTGCAGGTAGTGCTGAACGCTGCTATGAAGTATCGAGCATTTCCAGCTGCTGACGATACCAGTGGAAACAGCGGTTGGTTTTCGTGCTAAGTTTCACATAGCAGTGGGTATTTTTGCTAACTTGCAGGTTGAAAGCAGAACCAGATCTGTCAGTTATCAGTATCTGGGGAATTCCTGTCCCCTGGAGTCAGGAAACATAATTAGGCTTGCTGGAAATACAATTAGACTTCCCAGGTGCAGTGCTCTTTGGAAGAAAGTTCAAATGTTGGTTACATATTTTTAAACTCACAAGTCTCATCAATAACGTTTCTGTTTAATTAGTAGCCAGAGATCAGTGCTGTGTTTGTCTTTGGAAAAGTTTATTCTCTCCGTTATATGCCTTAACTTTGATGTATTCTGGTGGTTGAAAGTATCACATGTTCCAGAGTGAAAGAGAAAAGTGAAAGAGTGAAAGAGTAAAGTGTTCTTTTCAGTGTTTTCTTGTTTCATTCCCTTGATAAGGAATAGTTGGAGTATTTGGTCAATAAAGCATGAATATTTTATTTGTAGTTGAAGAGGTGTGGAGGGACAGCAAGGCTAGAGGAAAGGAATGTCTGTTTATCCCATGTGATTTAAGGCAGGAAAGGATTGGACTGATTTAGAAAGGCCAGCTACAGGATGTGAAGCTCTGCCTTGTTTACCTGGGGAAAGTATACTGGATGAGACAGTTGTACTTTATCACCAGGTGCAGATTTTGGCTATTTGGTGGTACTACTCCCTCTAGTTCTGGTTTTACAGATTTGAGGGTGTCTCAACAGATATCCAAGACATCTTATTTAGCTTTCAAAAGTCCTTAGAACATTTCTATTGTTCACCCTTCAGTCAGGTCCTCTATTTTACAGATGAATGAATCTCTTTAATTTGTCAATGTAATCACTCCCATTTGCATGTGAGTGAATGGGTGGCTTTCTGTGATCATAGTAGAATTAATTGATTTTACAGAAAGAGGAAATTCACTTATCTCTTCATAAAGATGTTTTTCTGATTATGTTCTGTATGGAGAGAAAGTTGAAGTAAATTCATAGTGATGTGACTCCTGGAGTATCTTGGACTCAGAACAAACATAGACAGATGGTGCCAGGGTGAGTGGATCAGAAGCCTGGGGTGAGGATGAGTACTACTGGGTACAAAGTCTCATCTATGAATAACATTAACAGACGGTGAAGATTGTCACAGAGCAAAAAAACCCAACCCAACAGTCTCACAGAAACAAAAATCCAGTTTTTATTGTGGCCTATTATTGGGTGTTTTGATGTCTCACAAACATGATTCCAAAATTTGAAAGCTTGTCAGTAATTCCAGTTATCCATCCTGCATGTCACACTTTTGTCATCCTTTAGGAATGTCCTGGTTCTGGACAGGCCAGAGTTAACCTCCCCAAGCAGCCAGGACGGGGAAGCTTTACATTCAATTGTATATTCACTGCATCCACATCTGATTCCTATTTTAGGAAAGGGATGTTCTTGGTTCAGTGCAGGTATATTCTTCAGAGACCTTAGGTGCTGTCAACAGGCATGCACTCAGGCTCCTCATCTCAGGTGTAGTTCATTCGTGGATATAGTCTGTGTCAGGAAACAGTTTTGGAACAGTTGGATGTTATCCTGTACTGCCCCCCCGCCTCCCCTGCCCCAGAACAAAACATGCTTTATTGTTTCTAGTGCAGTGTTTACCAACAGGGTGAGAAACACTAAATTTGTATGACAAAAATCTGATTGACAGGTGACTTCTGTTTCAGCAGAATATGTCAACATTAAATGTGTATTTAAGGTAACAAACATATTCCAGCTATGTTTCATTGTATGTAATGATGCCACTGCATCTGCCTCTTTACAGTATCCATGCTGAATCTCTTAAGAAAATGTTATGCTATCTGTTCTATTGGAACCTGTTCTGTAAAGATTTACTAATGAATTTGTGACTCCATTGTGTATATTTCTTAGCTAACTAAATACTCTTTCTTTGGTATAACATTGATGAATTGTGATAATCCTAGGATCACAGCTTGATCTCTTCTTGTTTACCCAAGGCTGTTACATCCTACCCAATGCCTTTGCTTCTCTTTTGACTGTATGTATAATCAACTTATCTTTGGGGTGTCCATATTAAATAAAGCTGTTGGAGACATACTATTACAGAAGGTATTGTAACAGGTTAGTCATGTTAGCGGGAAGAAGAATTGGAAGTTTATCAGTATTGATAACTGTTCCTGTTTTGAATAGTAACGTCTGCTCAATCCTATATACAAAACCCACTTATCTAAAATAGGAATTACAGTTAATTTTAGACATCTGGATTGATTTTCTTTAGGTGGAACTGGCCATATTTTTCAGTAGGACTGATAATAGATATTTATTTCTCCCAAATTATATTCCACAGTGTCTTTAATTAGGATAGCAGATGTCCTATCACTGCGCTCACTGTTGAACAGTCCTTCTCCCGCTTTCCTGTAGGACCCCTTTAATTATTGGTTGGCTGTAATTAGGTCTCCCTGGAGCCTTCTCTTCTCCAGGCTGAACAAGCCCAACAAGATGCACCACAGCTAATTACTGACACTAGTTCTGGAGGTGATAATTCAGCACCAAGCATGTCAGTGCAGTTTGCTTAGGTGCAGTTGAGACAACCATAGGGTAAGCACAACTGAGACTTGGTTACACTAGCTTTCCTAGCGTTGCTTAATTTTATTTCCTGTTTGTTAAAAAAGGAAAATCAACAAGATAGGAACAATGCTGTCTCAGAGGTAAAACGATAGGGGCTACTCAATAATTGAAAGTGCTCATGAATGTTGTAAACAATGTGGAATGAACTCACTCTAATCATGATACTATAATGTCAGGAGGTGTTACATTTCGGAGCCAAGACAGTCTGACCTATTATTTAGCATGTATTTATTTTGGCTCTGTATGTAATTGTCTAATGAAAAAGTAATTTTGTCTTTCATAGTAAGGATAAAACAGTTTAACACTGTAACTTAGTTATTTTGAGCATTTTTAAAACTACAGGCGTGAAGTGACCAGCTTCCTTTTGTAAGTCAACTGATGATGCAAATAAAGTAACCCGAGTGACTGTGAGAAATATTATCTCTGCTGGAGATGCCCTTCCTAAATGTAATAATGTTGCAATGTGTGTAATTGACATCTGTCATCTATGCATGGAAAACATGCAAATAGGAGTCTTAAGTATTTTTCATAAAGCTTGTAGCATCGTAAGGGTGCTGCAGTAACTGCAAAATAATCCTAATTCTAGTCTATAAAGTAGTTTTCTGTTACAAAATAAGTCAAGAGATGTTATTTCTCCTTCTGTTAAGCAAGGAGGTCTGATTCTTCTTTTTACCTTTTTCCTGGGAGCCTGTTGTGGCTGGTTAATTTAGAAGTCTAAGGAATTTTGTTTTCTGGTTGGAGTTTTTCTAGACTAGTGAAAGTGGTGATAGTAGAAAGTGTCACGTGTTCAGATGTATATGATGTCACATTTGATGTGCCTGTTTTACGGCAGTGTACATGCTGCAGATTTTTCCTGTTTGTTGTGCCTTCTCTGGTAGATGTTAGGGACAGATGCTGGTCATCAGCAAGACAAGACTGAATGCTGAAAGACTTGCTGGTCATCAGCAAGACAAGACTGAATGCTGAAAGACTTACTGCTTCTATGCACAGTTTCTGAAAATTCCACGTTCACTTGTCCAAACTGCCTAGCAGCAGCAGTACATGATGCTATTATGTTATCTTCAGCTGAAGATCGAAATAGTATCACCTACTGTAAGGTGTCTCTGGTTGTATCCTTTCTAATGTTCCATCAGGCTTGAGCTCATGATGCACCTTTACCCTTAGACACAACAGTTCCAGTAGTTCCCTTGTGTCACTATGACTGTTTTTCCAAACTCTAATCGCAATTGTCTTTGAGACAATTATTCTTTCCCACCAGAATTGACAGTAATTGTTCAAGTGAAGTTGAAAGTGTCTGGATGTGTAAGGCACACAGGGTGATTGCTTACGTCTTGTTTTGTAATGAGATAGTAAAAAGAAAAAAGAAAAGTTGACAATGATTATCTTTTTTTTTTAATCTATAATTTTGTAATTTCTTTTACTTACTTTAACACAGATGAAATATAAATGAAATTAAATGAGAATACAAATGCCCATCTTCAAGGATCCTGTTTTTGTGCTCTGTCTCTTCCGGGCAGCTTATTTTTCCTCAAAGTTCGGCTTCTTGCTCCTGATCTTCATTGTCAGCTGAGGATTAGTACTTACAATTTCAGCACTTTACTGGAGCAGTTCCTTTGGGATAGTGTGGATTGCAAGCACAGGGATGAGGCCCATGGAACTGGAGATAAAATAATTTTAATTGAGGGAATGTATCTGTGGAATGAACTTGGAGAGCTTCCTGGGAGAGTCAGGCACTGGAAGATTCCCTTTTTCAATTACAACTGGCATGCTTAATCTTACTTTGAATAAGACCTAAAATTACCTGCGTGATGTCAGCCTTGTCACAGGGTTAAAGAGCGGAAGGAAAACTACCACTGTTGTGTATAACAGTTTGGATTTAATTTGCCTGCTTGATACTTCAACATTAACAAGTAGTCCTACTGCTATTTCCAGTATAGGTGGAGAAGGTACAGAAATAGGTGGCAAAACTTATTAGAAGAACAATGAAGACTTTTTATGGAGAAAGAGTGAATAATTTAGCTAAGGATGTTTACTTTAAAAACATACGAGAGACCTGATGGGAAGCTCTAGACTAATAGTGGCTTAAAAAAGCTCTTTTACAGCTTTTTTTTTTTTCTTTTTTTTTCTCCCTAATAGGACAGCTAATGGGAATGAGGAAAAAAATACCCCAATATACGCAACAAAGTACTTGTATGAAAGTTGTGGAAGCTTCTGTTGTAAGCTAGAATTTTAAATAAAATTCAGAAAAGAATAATTAGAACCTCCTCAGGTACTTTGAAATGAGTGGTATGAAGATACTCAGAGGTGTAAAGTTGTTTCCATCTGGAGTTATGAAGGAACGTCCCTCCTTATTGGAGGCTAGTCCCATAACTGTCAGTTATGGAGAAACTGGGTAGCTTTGTCTGAATAATTTGGCTCCTGTTAAACTGTCAGAGGAATACAGTATTCTCTTTATTTTTAAAGGGCCTTCTATAATAACTAAAGAGCATTGAAAAGTTCTAGAGGAATTGGAAGTTTTACTGTATTCTGTCTGTTTAAACCTTAATTGGGACTTTAGAGCTTTTCCTCTATTACAGATTATAAAAAAGACAATAAACAATTAAGTTAAAGTTTAATTTTAACAAACAGTAAGGAACAATTAGGAACAGAGATACCACTTCTTAGTTTAATCTAGCAGTTAGTTTGAATTGCTACAAAAAAGGTAGAAGGAAATACCTGTCTGTTGTTCTGAGGAAACCTGAAAATAACGAGTACAGCCAGGAGTTACTGACTTTTCTCTTATATACACTTAGTGCTATCTTGATATCATTCAAACTACACGAATATAGGAACGTTAATCGGGTCATCCTTTAATTGGCCGTATGTTCATCATCTTCATGTGCACTTTTTCTCGTAGCCTCGCACAGGACTATTGTACCTCGCTATTGTTCACTGCTACCTTGCCCTCAAAGAGGAGCGTCACTGCTGCTAATAAACAAAGTTAACGAACAAAGGCTGCTATTTGATTCAATGCTGAGCATTATAAACAGAGGAAAAAAAAAAAAAAAGACAGGTAATGTAATCCTGCCAGTTCCAGCAAGACTCTTTGGCTGGCTGGCGAGTAATCTGTTGATTCATTCACAGAGTTATGTCCTACTCAGTTATTAAAACAGGTTGGGTTGTGGGTTTGGTTTTTTTTTTTTTTGCACATTTTTCTTGTCTTTTTTACTGAGTTTCTGAATGTATGTAAATAAACTAGATTGAGTGGTATGACTTCATCTGTAGTTACAAGTTTATTTAGGGTCGTATCAGGTGAATGAATCCATTGCGACATCAGAGGAGTGCAATGAGAGGTGTATTTACTCTCTTGCAAGGGAGATCAAATAAATTGAGAACAAAATGTGGTACAGTGTGAACTGGAAGCCTCTGCAGAAAGTCCTAGTAAATGAGGAAATGGGAGAATTGAGAGCCAGGGCAGTTCAAAGACCTCATCTTGGACATGTCATTTACTTCTAAGAGTGGCTTATATGAAGTTTCCACCAGCAGAGAGTTTTTGGTTCCATTGCACGGCATGAGGCAAATGCTGTTAGGGCATAATAGGATGTCTCTGCCCTGCTCCTTTGCAAGATGTGGAGAGACTGAAACCGAGATGTTACTTTTGGGGGCTGATTGGCTTTGCTGCAGTTCGCTTGTCCTGCTTAAGTGACAAGTGAGCAGCAGTGCTGGTATAAACAAAGGGCAAGATCATTCAGCAACCACACTCCTTCCTTTCAATTTCCTTTTCTTCTGTTCAGAATTCCAGGCACAGTGTAATTAACTTTTTGAATTTAGGTTATATATACTCACAGAATAAAAGTTTATTTTTTACAATAGTTCTTTCAGTGAAGTTATTAGAAAACATAATGTCCCATCAGTGTGAAATGCAGTAACTTATTTTAATTGCATCTCTGTCTTTTTAACCTAGGATTCACATTTTGGCCACAGTGTGTTTTTCATGTGAATTAAGAGTATTGTATTGATAAAGAAACACTTCTGTGATTTGAGCTAGTGTTTTTCTTAGTGTGAACAAGTTTACGTCTTTTATAAGTAAGTCTTTCACCATGTTTAGGGTCTCTGTGACAACCTTATTCTGTGACTGCTCTATTTCATAGGCTTTTTAAACACGTTCTTGTACTTAGAAGTTTTATCAGTGTTGATCTGTTCCTACTTCAGGTTAATGCAGTACATGTTTCTTAAATTAGAGAAACGGAAACATGAAAATCATGGGTTTTTTTCCAGTTAGATCCATCTGTAAAACAACTCAAACCATACATAGATGCAAAAGCTAAAAAGGTTTAGAGATACAATTCTACTGACAGTTTCAGGGGGATTTACTCTGTGTTTAGAGAAAACAAATTACAGTGAAATATAGAGTATTTGACACTGCTGAACATGGCTGTTATTGTCATTATATGCCTTATATTTACCCTCCTTGTTCTAAACAAAATACTTTAAAAGCTAGGGAAAATCTCTGTATCTCTTAACTTTTGTTTTAGAGTTAGGAAAAAAAATGCATTTCCCCATCTGAAAAAATAGTGAGGAGTTAATTTTCCTCTACATTCTTCAAATTATCTGTGCAAATTGCAGCAACTCCCATAGGAGATACTATGAACAGTTTTGAGATAAACTTAGGGAGTTACTGTTCTTGCATAGACTGTGGAAGGCGGGTCTTCAAGGCAGGTAGAAATTAAAATCTAGGTCTCTTTCATTTCCAATAAATACCCAAATGAATTGGGTTTATGGTTCCTTCTGTTTTCTGGACATTATAACTGAGATGATTAAAAAAAAAAGTGCTAGTGAAAATTTAGCTAAAACTGGTATTTTCAGCAGGAAATCAAAACAAGTGCCTCAAAAAAAACCCCACCCAACATTTAAACAGAAAATACGGTCTTCAATATTGTGGATTTCTCCTAGTTGTTGTAAATTCCAGGCCACAGATTAAAAAGTAGTGTTCTACTCTATAGTTGAGTTTTTTAACCCTTTCCATTTTACATTCTCTAAGTATTTTTGGTAGAATTTTTTTAACTAATGTGCAGACATTTGACTTGGGTAGATGGCTCTGAAGTTAAACCTACTGAGAGTAGAAAATAATTAATGTTTATATGAGGAAACCAGACAGTTAAAATAGTATGTGGGTTCTCATGAGACAATAGAGATTTCACATTGCCAGCAAGAAGGTAGTGCTGTGGGTTAAGTGAATGTTTGTAAAGATCTCTGTTGACATCTAGTTTCTGTCAATATTTCATTTACACTGATGTGAAAGCTGAAAACTGTGAATTGTGAATGGTATCAAGACCAGTTATGTGCGTGGGTACGGTAATCCATTAATTATAAAAAAATCAACCAAACAAAAACTGGGTATGAGGTTCTTGTTTGAAATTGGCTTGAATCTTTAATTCTGTAATGATTTTTCTTTGCTAGGAAAAGTAGAATCATGGTCTTCTGAAGAGGAGTTTTATATGGTGCCCTCTCTCATTTCAGTCAGAACACTGGCAAAACTGGCATTTGGTGATCAAGAAAATTTCTGGTTTGCATTTCTGAACAGTGCTGGTTTTGGGGTTTTTTTTTTTTCAATGGACTTTTAAAATAAAAATTTCTGTCCTTTTCATTACATGGAGCAGAAAATACACGTGAAGCTATTGGTCAAACTCTGAGAAAGTTAACTATTTTCACGGTAGTTGATAAAAAGCATGAAGAAGGTGGTGTGTGTGGTTTTGGGTTTTTTTGTCTGTGGGTAAAAATTAAGTAAATTCTCTTTTTTTTCCTTTTTTTTTTAGCAGTGCTAAAATAAAGAGTTATTTAACACTTTTCCCTTTTTCTGCTTTAGTTTGATTTCATATTTCTTGTCTTATTCCACAAAACCAGTCAGTATATAATGACAGCAATGCTGTTTAAGGGCATCTCTGAAAGGATGGTTGTTGCCAACACTAGACCAGGGCAGCTTGAACTTTGTCTAGGTTAGTTTTGAAAACTTCCAGGGGTGGTGATCCCACAGCCACTCAGGACAACCTGCCCTACAAAGAGATGCTGAGAGAGCTGGACTTGTTCAGCCTGGAGAAGAGAAGGCTGCGGGGGGACCTCATTGCAGCCTTCCAGTACCTGAAGGGAGCTTATAAGCAGGAGGGGATTCAACCTTTTAAAAGGGCAGATAATGGCAGGACAAGGGGGAATGGACTAAAGCTAAAGGAGGGAAGGTTTAGATTAGATATTAGGGGGAAATTTTTTACGGAGAGAGTGGTGAGGTGCTGGAACAGGCTGCCCAGAGAAGTAGTAGATGCCCCGTCCCTGGAAGTGTTCAAGGCCATGTTGGATGGGGCCCTGGACAACCTTGTGTAGATCCAGGCCCGGAGGTTGGTGGCCCTGCCTGTGGCAGGGGGGCTGGAGCTCTATGATCCTTGGGGTCCCTTCCAACCCAGACCATTCTATGATTCTATGATTCTATGACAACCTGTTCTGGTGATACCCTCCTAGGGTAAAAACTTCCCCTAGTGCCACTATAGTGCTTTTTGCCCCTTGTTTTGGGTTTGTTACTACCAGGAAGAATTTGGCTCTGTATTTGTTTTCTTTTTCAGGCATTTTTTAGATTAGATAGCTAGTTTCAGGCAGGTATTAGATCACTCCTTAGTCCATTCCTCTTCACTGGATTGAGCAAACCCATCTTCACTATCCCACCATGTGGATTAACATGCCTTAGGACCCTGACCATTTTTTTTCTTTTTTTTTCAATTTTTGTTGACACTGGACTTGTCCAGTTGGTTAACATGATCTGGTGGACCCCAATCTGGACATGATTTTCCAGGTACAGCCTTGCCACTACCAACTAAAGAGGAAAAATAACTTCCCTTTATCTGCTGTTCATATTTTTGCTAATATAGCCCTGCGTGGTTTTTTGTCAAATTTGTAAGGAAAGCCTGGTTTTCACCCTGTTTTCCTGAGTTTCTTACCAACACAGCTGACGTCCACCCAGTTGTTTCCTAACCTCTACCAATACAAGTAGGGTTATAAGAATAGTATCCATTCAGAAGAGAAGTGTGTATACTCAGTGATTGGTTAGCTAGTACTATTGTAAAAGTAGAAAGGATTAAGTGTTGAGTACAGTACAGGGAAGAAATTTATATGTTACCAGATAGTTGTTGCCACCAGGCAGAATAATCGTTGAATGAATGGACTTGGCAGAACTGAAAGCAAACAAACCCTTTTTGAAGCCTGGATTCCAGCCACATCCGTGCTCTGTGCCTGGGAATAGGAAATGAGGCACGGGCTACAATCAGTAATAAAACTTTGAGAGAAGTGTAGCGAGGAAATGAGAAGTGGCTGCTAATTTACATCTGGCCTCAACGACCTGGATACTTGCTTAACAGTCCCCCCTTCTAATGCAGATTTTAATGCTTAATTTGGAAATTTCAGAAAAGTTTAAGTGACCTTTTGGGAGATGGGAATGATTTAGAACTTCTTGTTCAGTATTAAGGATTTTTTAAATTTTTTTTTTTTTTTTTGTAAAATGCTGAAAGTTTTGTGGAATTTCTGGAGGACAGGAGAAACTTTTGCATAGCAACAAGAGACATCAACCTAGTGAACTTGCTTTTCTTACTTGCTTTTGGCAGTAGCTCATGGATCATGAGAGACCCATGGATTGCCGCTTTTTGATTGATACCGAATTTCTCATTTCCAGAAAGGTGTGGGGAACCTAAAAATAACAGAATTAAACAAGCTCAATTCTGGAACAAAGCAATGATTCTAATTTCTAATAGAAACTATTTCTTGACCTTGACGGAATGATCCAAGCTCTTACAAACAGTTGCTTTCTACACTGAAGTCCTATATGCAGCTGTCTTGGGTACAGTACTTTACAGTAAAAAAAAGGTCTTGAATAGTGATATAAGCCTCATGAACTTCACAACTGTGACTTCCAGCTGAAATGAGTGTGATTCAGGGAACTCTTTCTCACAAGGGATTACAATGAACAGAATTTAAATATCAGTTTTCCAGCTTAACTTTTCACTATCATTAAAGCTTTACATAAACTCATACCAACTTCTTACTTTCCTCTAAATTTTATAGCAGTTACTGAAGGGGATGTTTGTATTTTTGGAAACATTGTGGAAAATGAGAGAGATTTTACATCAGTGCAGATAGATGGTCTATACTATTGAGACCACTGTCAAATACACATATGTAAGGGTTATGGATATGCATTGATAAGTTTTATACTTAAATCATAGAATACCAAGTTGGAAGGGACCCATAAGGATCATCAGGTCCAAATCCTGGCTCCACACAGGGCCAGCCAAGTCAGAACATGGGACTGAGCCCAGAGAATTCTTGAGCTTAGTCAAGCTCTATGCTGTGGCAACTTCCCTGGGGAGCCTGTTCCAGTGCATGACTTCCCTCTCAGTAAAGGAACTTCTCCTGATATCCAGCCTAAACTTCCTCTGTCACAGCTTCATGCTGTTCCCTGGGGTTCTATCACTGGTCACCAAAGAGAGGAGATCGGCACCTGCCCCTCCGCTCCCCCTCGTCAGGAAGCCATAGACTGCAATGAGGTCTCCCCTCAGCCTCCTCTTCTCCAGGCTGAACAAACCAGATGTATGGTCTGATTCGATTACCTGGCTTTACAATCAAACAACCTTGTATTGTATCTAAGAATAAGGTTTTTAGTATGGACAAGCATTTTGGCCTAAAAGAGCTCATCTGCAGAGCCCATTTTTCAGCCTCATAGCACCACTTACATTAACAGAGTAACTCACTGCAGTATAGGGTCTGAGAATTACAGTCTTGGGGTACCCAAATTCAGCTCCAGGCTCTCAGGTTTGCCTTGCTGCTCCTTGCTTTCAGTTCGGCAGTAACCAAACCCCTGAGCCCTCTCCGTCAGCAGGGCTCTGCATAGAGACCTGAGTGCAGGCAGGCAGCTCGAATGGAATGGAGTTTTATTTGCATTGGGTTTTCTGAAAAACATTGTATAAAGTTATTTACTAAATGTACTTCAAATACTGTGCTATTCTAAACACCTAATTATCACTGCAAATTCTTAGTTTAGTTTTTGGCTTAAACCTTTGCAGGCTAGATGATGAAAAATAATTATAATCTATAAAACAGTTCTGAAAGTTTGTTGGTTTTTTTTTCTTTTAAATGGACTTCCTAAAACGAATACTTTGCATTTTGTTTCAAGGATGCATATTCATCTTATTCATCTCAAGTGTTTCTGCACAGTAAGCAGAACACATATTGTGTGTAATTGATTATGGAGTAGATTTTTTTCTTCTGTGTTTAATTTTTTTCTGACAGCTATCAATACATGTAATATTTTTCTTGGAACAGAGAAAACGTAGTAACGGATTGTTTTGGCAGATGATAAGTTGTTTGCTACTATAACAGGGGTTTTAGAAAAGTACTTTGTGTAACCTTGAAAAGTTTATACTTAGAGGCAAAAGTTGTGACCGTTACATAGATTCTTGTGCCCAAGAGGAAACAAAAGTGAAATTATTTCTGTACATGAGGCTTAAGAATTGGCAAAAGGCTCGTGCTTTTTATGCATCAGTGAGACTGGTAAGCAAATAATCATACAAACAAAGGCTGTAGATTATAAGGAAGCCACAAAACTGAATGTAACCTAAAATAAACTTGAAGTTCAGCACAGATAATATGCTTTAAATGAGAAACGCAACGTTTGGCAAAATTAAAAGGCAAGCAAGGTCTAAGAGATTACATATGTTAGTGATGGAAAGGGGCCAGACTACTAACTACCAATTATGTACTGTTGTCAGTGTAAAACGTTGAAATGTGCCAGGTTTCCAGATTTCCAAATATTGTTCTCAACTTCATTCAACTCTTTCTTATTAGTAACTCGTGTCCTGGCACATTCAACAAAGAATAGGCAACTGTGAAATCTTTTTCATTATTATTTATTTTTGAAGCAGTGAGAAGGCCAAGGAATGCCTGCCAGGTCAATGACAACCCTCATGTCCTGCTCATGGAGGCCTCTCTCACTGAAATGACCTCTCTCACTGAAATAATTAGGTATCATTCATTTATATCCGATAGAAGGGATGTATTTCTGCAGTAAGGATGTTGGTCTCCTGGATTTTTGTTTTTATTTTTCCAGGAGGTTATTCTTTGTTCTATCTTAGGCTTCATGTATGTTTTGTAATAACCTCATCTCAAGCATCCCTGGAAGGATAATTCTAAAGAAAAATAAATCTCTTGCCCTTTTAATTTTTTGGCTAAATACATTGTTTTAATGTTTCATAGGAAATGCTTAATTTTGAGGGTTTTGCTTGTGTCTGTTCAGAGAGCTTAAATTAGTTTAATAGTTTTTAGATTGCTAAAATTTACAGTCTCTGTAACCAAAATGTAAAGATCATTGTTCAGACCGCTTTAAACACCAAGGATAAAACCAAAAGAGAAGTCAAAGTTCTTTTTTCTTTTTGTATTTGAATCTCTTGCAATATGCTGTTATATTTTCCAGCTTTTTTCTGCAGCTACAGGAGCTAAAAAATAACTTTTTACAATGAAGGTGAAATTTCCCGTGACTCATTTACCTTCAGACATAGGGGCTTTGAGAAAAAACTGCCTTTGTAGAACATGGAATGAGTCTGGAACTTTGATCATAGTGGGGACAGTTGTAACTATTGCGTATGGAGATTTGATTATTGGGGGCTCAGGAATATGAATGAGGTAGCGTGCCTGAAACAATCACTGCAGACGTGTCTGCATGTGGCTTCTGACAGTGAGTGTGCGCCTAGTCCACTGGAAATGGGAGGTAAAATGTGTGTGCATCTTAAATGACTATCCTGTATTTTACACCTCAGGTAGTCTTCTACCCACTACTTGGCCTGGGATGGCAGTACCTCCATAATGATATAAATAGCGTAAATGATTCGTAATGTTTATCTAGGCTGAGGTAACCTGTCATGGGCTTGCAGGCAGTGCTTGAAAAGTGCTTTGATAAAGTTATCGTTCTGTGAGATATTGTTGGATAAATGAAGATAGCTATATCAAGAGAAGATATTTGCATCTGTCAAAAGTACAAAAGTACACTTGGAAGAATAAATAAAAAGACTTTTTCCCTGCTATTAACTGATCTATTGTCTAGTGCCATGGGCTCTTGCATCACTCAGCCCACATTTCCTACTGCTGTGTTTGCAGCTAACAGTTGGTCATATCCTAAATCAAAGTTAGTTCCCTTTGCAACAGCTGCTCTGTGTGCTGGGCCTCCTCTTAGGGTTTAGTTATAGTGAAAAGGAAGTAATCCTCGAATGTTACACTTCCGGAGCACTCGAAGTGAAATGTATTTTATTTGCTACAGTATTTATCTCTGATTTGTGTTTTGAAATCAGAATTTAGTGATTGCAAAGTATTTGTGGGCTTAAATAAAGTGACTCTTAATGATCTCTTCTTTTCTCTGCAGAAAATTACATCAGCAGTTTGAAATGTATAAGGAGCAAGTGAAGAAGATGGGTGAAGAATCACAGCAGCAGCAGGAGCAGAAGGGTGATGCCCCAACCTGTGGCATCTGCCACAAAACAAAATTTGCTGATGGCTGTGGCCATAACTGTTCATATTGCCAAACAAAATTCTGCGCGCGCTGTGGAGGAAGAGTGTCTTTACGGTCAAATAAGGTATGGAGTTAGGAAAGTTGAGTAACAAGCTGCTTCTAAACTCAGTATCCCTTATTCATTGCATATGCATCCAAATCACATAGCTGCTGAAATGGATTTCCTTTAATGAGGTAATGATACTGACTTTAAGGGCTTTTAAGACTTCTACTCTCATTTCAAATAGCTTCCATTTGCAGATTGGTTTCTGACTGTAGCTTTTAAATTAATACATGCCACATTTCTACTAACAGACCCCTGAAAATGCAATTCTTTGATTGGAGGATTCAGTCTCTATGTTGGTGATAGGCAGATATACCTAGTGACCTAGTGATGCTAATGTTGAGACAGTGATTATTAGAAGTTACAGCAAGGATTTGCTTCTTTTCCGCTTGCCAGGCTTGTCTGTTAAAAGTTTATTGCAAAATTCGTGTTAGAACAGTATATACAATATATTTTGGAGTTTTAAAATGTTTATAATCTATTACACAAGTGCACATGTATTATGTATGTGGACGTATAAATAATGTGTATGCTAAAGTAGTATTAGGAAAAAATAAATGCATTTATCATATAGTTAAAGATAATATACTGGTGTTTACTGAAAGTAAACTGAAGTAATCACAGAAAGTAGTTCTGAAGTCAGTGTATTTCATCATTTCAGATAATGTGTTCACATCTGATACATGTCTGTCTCGGATTCTGACAAATATCTGTAGAATATTCACAGCAATACTTAAGATGTCTTCTGGTAGTTTTTCTAATTGCAAAAACATTTAGTAAATCAATACAACAATTCAATAATTTAGTATTTATTAATGTATTATTTCCTGCTATTAGTTACTTCCATAAATTATATATTTATGTTAATTGCAAATATTGTTTTAATCGTTTGGAAGGTAGGACACAATGGTAGAAATGTTATGTATTTCTTTATCCAAAGTTGAAAGGTGAGCCTAAATATTGGACTCAAGTTTTGACTGACAAAATATAAAACCATCTGCTATTTCCTGATATAAGTAACTGAGATTATGTGTGTAAATCTCAAACTCACTTGGATTTTAAGTTAATTTTAAAATTTTATTGTCATAAATTCACATTCTTAATGGTTTTTATAACTAACTAAAACATGTTGCTGGTAATAAGGCATTTGATATTTTCTTTATTCATTCTGTCTGATTTTAGAAGGCATATATATTTGAGTCATTATGTCTACATATTTAAAAACATAGAAAAAGTGCATTAGGAGGAAGGTTTCATGTCCTAATAAATATTCCAGTACATGATTTGGACCATCCTCAGGATGGATAATGTGAACTTGGCAGATATTTGTCTGACTTGACAGATTTCCAGTGAGATTCTCTCACAGTCTCTTTTTTTTCCCACTGCTTCACCATCTTCACCATAGAAAGCTTTCCTTATTATCAAACCTAATCTATCTTTCTGTAAGCAGATTTCTCCATTCAGTGTTACGAGTCTGTATTGCAACTCTTCTCAGTTGGCTTTTTTCTACTAATACTGGTAATTTAGTGTGATAAATAGATTTTCTGTCTCTCATTCATTGCTGTTCTAGATAATTACAAATATGCTAGATAGGGCATCTCTAGACAGATGTCCTGAGAGGCTTCACTGGTGATAGCTCTGCTTAAAAAACCCTGTCCATTTATTCCTATGCTTTTCTTACTGTCATTTAAGTTGTTACATTTTCTCATGGATTAATGTGTTCCTCTTTCATGGCACCTGAGATTCTTTAAAAGCCTGGAAGCCCAACTCAGCAGTATGAACAGATCCCATTTACTCACTTTCTCTGTGACTACTTGAAGGAATTCTAATACATGTAACAGACATGAATTCCCTTGGCTAAAGCCATTCTGACTTTTCCACATTTTATCTTAATTTATTAATATTTTGCTAATTTTATTCTCTAATTAGGTTTCTACAAATCTTTCTAATGAGGATGCCAGGCTCTTCTGTTATTCAGTTGATCTAACACTGAAATTCTGTAAAAATTAATAAATTGGCATAATATTTGTCACTTTTTATTCTTCTTGTCAAAAGAATCCATATTACGGTTAATAACTACAAATTTAGACTTGAGATGTTTGACTATCATATGATTTTAAAGATTTCTTAGGTTTTTTTTTTTAACTGACTCCCTTTGTAGCTTCTTTTTCTGAAATACCAGTTTGAAATGTATCCTCCAGTTCCTTTTGCATGAAATAATATTCAAGACCAAGTATCTCTCTAATCACCATCAACATGAATATGAAAGATTTTATTCAGACACGGACTGTGGCAGGCTCCTACTTATGATCTCTTTTATGTCTATACACATTATTCTATGAAAATAATTTTTGGCCTACTAGAATTTACCAGAATTTATTCTTTTCCATTTTTCTTAATGGATAGAACTTCACCTCCTTGAAGGATGACTTCTAATACCTTCCTGCTTTAACTGTGCTATGTTTTCTTTGGTCTGCATAGGCCTTTTCTGACCAGTTATATATGCCTGCTTTGGACATTGTATATGGTGATTCTTAAACTGTCTGAATTGTTTTTTGATAGAGCTCTTCGATCTGTTTGTGATCTTTTTCATAATACCAAGTTACAAACCAAATTCATGCCGTTTACACCAGATTCTGCTACCAAGTCATTTAGTACAGAGCGGTGTCAGCAGCATGTGTCTCAGAAAACACAGAGCTGCAAAGAGCACTTCTCTTTCAAAGGTCACAAGAAGGATTACTGCTTACAAGGTTCATGGTCATGAGTAGGAGCAGAGCATAGAAATGTTTGACTGTTGTCTGAGCATTAGGTTAGGATTCTCTGCAAGTGTGGATGATTTATTCCTTATTGAGTTGAATTACAGTGCCTGAAATATAGGCATTAAAATTCAGTTCAGGTTGTACAAAAATTATCTTTATGTGTGAGTTCCTTTTAGATCAAAGAAATCAAATTGATAATATTGGTACTGCTGCTTTGGTGCTGCTTATTATCAGCCAGGATGAGGGCTTAAACTTCAGGGGAGAAAGGGAACCTTGAGCGATCACCTTGTATGTTTACAAACGATTTCAGATTGATTAAAACTACAATAATAAAACACATGACAGCAAGCAATAATTGTTCTTAGTAATATAGGTACCACTGATATACAAAATATAGTACTGTTCATTTTTAATTACATACTGATTTATATAGGGGAATGCACACTGAATGAGGCAGTAGGCTACAGAATGACATGTATGCAGCTGAGAAATTTGCATGCTAAAATATTGGACTAATTCAACTTCCAGATAGATAAAAACTTTGTGTGCAGTGAAAATAAATTTCAACAGCTCAGAATGCTGATTCAGTAAACCAGTGTTTCACTTGTAGAGGAAGAAAACAATACTTGCCTGAAAACTCAATTTGATGCATGCCAAATACGTTCTCTCTGGGGGTTTGGCGACCTGCTATCACTGGCAGGCACTGAAGCATCCTCTTGTCTTTCAACATCAAAACGAGGAGATTCTCAGTTTTTTATAGAATCTAGCAACTGCATGTGAAAAACATAAAAGTGTAAGTAGGGAATTTTCTCAAGTCCCTCTGGTGCTGTGAAAGCTTTGCATTCTGATTATTTTTCTGGGGTTTATGTTTGGTTTTTCAGAAAACCATCAGGTTCTCTCTTTGTTGAATGATTCTAACTGCAGGACTTGCAGTGTGACCATCTGAATGGAGTCACAAAAGAGTATTTTAGCATGCTTGTCCGAAAGTATAATCCATTTAATTCTGTTGTCAATTGCAAGTACCAAAAAATTAGTCTGTCACAATCAGGATTTCTATGTCATTAGGATTTGGGATAAACTCAAGTGATTTCCCATCTCATAGGAAAACTTGGTCCTTAGGGGACATGGTTGGATCCTGCATTCTCTAGAAAGATGTGTGGCACTGCAAACTTAGGGAAAGGATTTTTTCTAAACCAAGTGTGGGTTTCTTTTTCTTTTTTTCTTTTCAGTTCAGTCCATACAACACCTGTAAAATCTGGTAACTTACAATTGTGTTCATCTTTCCAGAGAATCCTAGTACCAGTATCTCTGAAAGAATCAGCTGCCAAGTAATTCTGAAGATGATCTCTTATTTAGAAGTTGTAAATTCACAACCAGAGGCTCTGAAGTTTATCATTCTGATTAGGATTAAGTTAACTTCTCAGTCTCTCCATCAAAAGAATAGAGTTTGTATTATCAAATATATTTAAGACTTTCAATGTGAAATCTGGTCCTGATTACATGAAACCAGTATTAATGCTGTAGTGAACATCTATGGTTGCTAAGACATCTCTAAACAATGATCAGGTGTGTTTTGAGGTGATCAGCCTCTTCTTCTTCTTTCAAAAGTACCCGGACTGCAGTTCAGCCAGTATATATCATGGTCCTTAGTACCATCCCCAACTCCTTCCCCAAACAGGGTTTGGCTGCCTGTCCTCATGGGCTCGGGGGAGCCTTACAGGCTGTAACCTGGGATGAGCCTTGGGGAAAAAGCTGCAGGAGAAGGGGCTGAAAATTCATGGGGTTAAGGTCTTTCCCCATAAAACTGATACTAAAGGAATAGAACAGATATGACTGAAGTCTGACTTGTTGATGTTTTTCTTCGCATTAGGTCTTTGAGAACTGATTTGAATAATTTCTTAAATGCTATTGAAATGGCTGACTAGACTGCCTCTCTTCTGGTCAGTCATGTCACTACTTATATAGTACTGCTCTAAATTCTAGGATGTTTGACAGCAATGTGGGGGAGGACACTGAGAAGCTGGAGGTAGTCTTAGGGGTCTAGTAAAGCATGACGGCCTGTCTTGAACTTCACATATCTTTATATTTCATAGCCTGTTTCTGAAAGGAAACTCTTCATCCTGGAGATTATTCAGCATAGGTGGATTGTACAAACCAAGTCTCGATTACTGTCATGATCACAGTGTGAATGACAGGATTTTGAATCTTAACTGTCCTTTTCAAGTCACCGGTTTTTGGGAATGCTTCTTTCTGTTGGAAAGCTTACACTTATATGGTAAACCATTTGAGACTATTCATTCTGCAGTTAATGTCTGAGAAAAATATTTCATCTTCTTTTAGTAGATAGTTTATAACTAGGTGTGTGTGTATATGTATTATTTTAATTGTTGCTTAAGTGGTGTTTAGGATATCATTTGAGCTAACAGGGAGTGAGATGTCTCTACTGATAATATCTTTGGTACTTGAGAATTACTGATTAGCCATGATTTTCAATACTATAGTCTGAGGTTTTAGGAAATGTGAGTTGATATGTTCTCCTTGCTTACAATCATAGGATGCATTTAGTATGTATTTTACTCTTTCTGTGATTACAGTTAAGTTTGGTTTTTGGAAACTCTTGGTATAACCAAAAATTAAGATTTGGCAAAATGAGACAGTGATGAACAGAATCAGATTACTATTTCTGAGCCAATACTTTTCAACATTAGGACCTTGTGGCATGTGAGCACAAGAGTAGGTATTAGAAAAACTGTGTCAGAACTCCTAAACTGTCCTCTCTAAAATATATATGAGTTACAGTAAGAGTCTGTTTCTGTCTTTTAATTTTTGTATTTTCCGAGTTATCTATATTGCTGGTTTATATGTATACTCCATAATATTGTCTGAACTTACTTTTCTTGTCTGAATTTACATTTTCTCTTGTGTATTACGGTTTTACTCCTCATAAGTGTTTTAAAAATTCTCCTATATTGGGAGAAAAACTACTGAATGAAAAAAAAAAAGTAGATCAGAACATAATTCATAGTATGAAGAGGTGCAGATCATGTGTATTTGCAGAAGACTATGAGAATAATTAATAAGTAAATGTTTCTATATATTAAACATGATTTGGCTAGACTGGAAAACTATGTTGGAACAGCTTAAAAGCAGTCAGGACAATGGATAAATTATATTAGTCATTATTTTTGGAATAGAGATAAAATTGCAAAAGAAATCCATTTGAATGACAAAACAGAATCCTTAAATTTGTGCAGGTGTGTTGTACATGGGATAAAGTTATTAAAAAGGGATGATACAGCTAGATCGGATCATAGAATGGTTGGGTTGAAAAGGACTTCTGGAGGTCATCTCATCCAACAGCTTGCTTGAAGACCGTTGAATTAAATTAGTTTTCAGAAGGCCCTGCCCATCTAAGTTTTGAATCTTCAAGGATGGAGATTCAGCAACTACTCTGAAAAACCTGTTCCAGTGCTTGACCACTCTTGTGGTTAAAAAATGGAAGAAAAATTTCTTTGTCTGGTCTGAATTTCCCATGATCCAACTTATATATGTTGCCTTTTCTCCCACATTTCAATGTGTTTCTTTGAGGAAAATACTACAGATAATACCTCTTGTCATCAAGTGACCAAACTATGGGTCTTGTGTAGTGAAAGCTGTAAGGAAATAGTATAATTTCTAAGATTCTTCTTGAAATTGTGTGCCTGTTTTATAGTTCGTTTTAAAATTTCAGGGATAGTGGTGCAGTGTAGAATATGAAAAACAGAAGGTGAAATTGAAAACATTAAGTTATTAAGATGTTAAAGACTGTGCTAGAAATTGGCAATTCTGCTCTCAGGAATAGTCATGGGTGGTAGGTAGAATGGTAAGCTATGTGATAAAAAAATCAAAATAATAAAGATACTTTTAATCTCAACTTTTGTTTTCTTAAGGATCTTGCCCCTTCTAAGACCCTGTATAAGTTTTTACCTCTTCTACTTAATATCTACATTTTTCATCCATTATCAATAGTTTTAAAGATGTTTCTATTTTCTAGTTCGAATTGTCACTGTGTCTGTAGCCTATTTTGTTGTGAAACCTGCTACCTTTAATTTTGTTTCAGTTTAATATATTTAGAATCTCTTTTTCCTTCAGAAATGAGGATGAGAAATCAAGGGTCTAGATATTTCTATTCAAAATTTCTACAAGCAACTGCTGCCACTCTTATTGCAGTGGGACAGGAGTACTGCTATGAAAGTAGCAGAGCATGTGATGCTGTGCAGATAAATATGTCTCTGCACACTGAATTTAAATGCTTAGAAGTCTTGTGATTTAGATAGCTTCATATGTGTCCTATTGGTATAACTGAGACTTGCCACTAAAACCTGCAGCATCTTTGAACATACTTTGTAATTTATTACTGTATATAGGGTCATAGACTAAGTTAGATCAGAGGGGACCTGTGGAGGTTATCTAAACCAATCTCCTGCTCCATGGAGGATCAACTTCAAAGTTGGACAAGATTTTCAAGATCTTGTCCAACTGAGTTGTAAAAATCTCCAAGGATGGAGAATCCATAACCTCTTTGGGCAACCTCTTTTGGTGCCTAACCACTATTGTGATTTTTTTTTCTTTATATATCTAATCCTGTGGTTGTTACATTTTGTCCATTAGCTCTGCATCTTCAAGGAAATCCTGCCTGTTTTCCCTATAGTTCACCTTTTAATTAGTTGAGGAATGCAAGTAGTTCCCCTCTTCCTGCACCCTTCCCTACCCCAGGCTTCTTGTAGCAAATGAAACCAATCTCCCTCAGTTTCTCCTTGTATATTGTGTGCTTGAGTGCCCTGTCTTGGTTGGCCTCTGTTGTATTCTCTCCTGTTTGTTTGTGTTTCTAGTACTGGGGGGAGCCTCAAACTTCTGTAAGAGCTCAAGTGCACGAAGTTATATGTCATATAGGTATCTGAACAACAAAGCTATGAAATGTGTTGTCACCCCTTCCTCGTGAGCAGTACCAACACAGCTAGGTATTTAATTGGATGTCTAGATTTAGTCTCTGTATTGGCATGTAAAGTTAAGATACCAGAAAAAAAATCATCAATCACAAAAATGGGAAATAGTTTTGACAGAAAACATTTGGAAGGGTTTTGTTTTCTAAAGTATTCGACCATTTACAATTTTAGACAGCTGAAAAGACAATTCCTTCAAGGAAAAAGAAATAATCCATGGGAATATTTGTAATTAATATTTATGGGTATGCAAAAGAAAGTATAAATAATACAGATCTGACGTGACATACAGTAAACATTTGTGACAGACTCTGTCTCCTTATGCTTTAAAACTCTAGTATTTTAAAGACATTTTAAGTGATAAAACGCAGATAGGCCTTTTTGCAAACCCTGTCTGTGGCTGTAGGAAACGTCCTTCGTTTCACCAGACTCTGCAAGTGCAAAGGGTCGATGCATGCTGACCATTTGCAATACTGGGGTCCAAGGCATGTAAATCTAAATTCTGCATCCTTTTTATGAGATGCCCCATTTGTTTTGTTAAGGTAATTAGGACATGAATCCCAAATTATTTTTATGAAAATAATTTTCTTTGTGCAAATTTTTTTGTACAAATATTTTCTTTGATATATAAACCCATCTCTATTTCACTCATGACAGGATTAAGACAATTATTAAAATGAAATATTGTTCACTAGGTCTTCACTACTAGGGGAAATAAGAAAGATATATATATATTAAATCCTTTGATATTTGTTTTGTTTGTTTTACTAACAAATACTACTGCTTGCTTTCAAAATGAAAGTGACTCTTTCCTTCTTTGTCTTTTTTCTGTCCTTTCTTTCTTGCTTTCGTGGATATGAACTCCAGGAGGACAAAGTGGTTAGAGCCTTTTCTCAGTCTAAAGCTCTTTTCTTTTATGGGTAGACTTATTTCCTGGCCTACACTTGCTTTCATTTTCACAGGTGTAATTCCTGCTGAAGGCAAGGGGAGTTACTGTCATTAAAATGAAAGCAATGATTGGCATGAGAGGCTTACCTGTTTTTTCAGATAATTTACTAAAAATGTGTGAGTTGTTGTGAACATTATGCATGATATTCCTCTCTGTTTGCTGCTTTCATGAGCATGCCCCAGCTTTTCCTTTAGTTTCACAATATGATATGTGCACAATTAAAAAATGAAATAACTAATTGTCTCATAGGTGTTTCTCTTAAAAAAAAAGTGAATTTTAACAAAAAGTGGCTTAAAGTTATTAAAATAATTTTTACACCCTGTGGTAGTAGTGTTTGTGTCATTGATGTGTGTGTACTCAACATTTTAGCTTGTCACTTTGTTTTAGCACAGGAGTTCAGTTTTGATTTGTAATGACAATACAATGAAATACCTGGAAACATCAAGATAGCGTATTTATTTTAAACATTTAAGACTATGCCAGCAATGTCATGGAGTTATCCATCAGCATATAAACAAAATTCTAAATTAAATGGTATGTAGGCATTCCTGAGATGCAGTGCACATATTGTATTGGGCATAATGTTGAAATACTGTTAGATGTTATGCATGTCTGGCACTGTGTTTGTCTTGCTGATATTACACCTACGGTAAATATTTTTATCTGATAATATTTTAGCTATATTTAGAAAAGGTAGTATAAAGCTGAATTTTAGAGTATGCCTGTATATATTTAAATATTTTACCAAATTAAATGTCATAAAAACACCCAACAACAAACCAGAATTGAGAAAACTCTTTGAGCTAGTGGAAATGTGTTCTTCCATGATACCTCTAGTGTATTCTAAAGAACTGCAATTGCAAAAGCAACGTTGTCTTGCAGTGCTTGGCAGGTGAGCTCCTGTATTAGATGGACTGAAGAAATTCTTTAGCCTTCATGTGCATATAGTGAATGTGTACACAGAAATGCAGTAATTTCTCACTCACAGCAGTGTTGAGGCTTGCACATATGGCTGAGAAATGCATTGCTTCATACAGAAGTTGTAAACCATCTGCTCTTGTTACCTTTTAGGATATCCTTTTATTAGTGGGCAAGCAGTCTTTACAGTGGGCCAGATACTGGTCCTCCAGTCTGTTCACGGGTTGCATATATTTCTTTTGGCCTAAACCATTGGAGTTTTTCATAATTAAAAGCCTGGGAACAAATAGAAGCTGAGAAGTAGCACCAGCTCATAAAATACAGAGATAGCTGTAAAATGCAAAAGGTAGATGAATAAAAGGTACCATTTTCTCCTTGACTTTCCCTATTAAGTATAATCTTGTAATTGATGTATGGTTTGTGGCCAGCAGGTCTGAGGAAGTGATTGAGCCCCTGTGCTTGGCATTGGTGAGGCTGCTCCTTGAATACTGTGGTCACTTTTGGGCTCCTCACTACAAGGAAGACATTGAGGTCCTGGAGTGTGTCCAGAGAAGGGAAACCAGGTGAAGGGGCAGGAAAGGAAACTTAATGAGGAGCAGCTGAGGGAACTGGGGTTGTCTAACCTGGAGAAGAGGAGGCTAAGGGGAGACCTTATCACTGCTTACAATTACCTGAAAGGAGGTGTACAGATGGGTGTTGATTTGTTCTCCCAAGTGACAGGTGATAGGACAAGGGGGAATGGCCCCAAGCTGTGCCAGGGCAGGTTCCAATTAGACATTAGAAAAAAGTTCTTCACCAGAAGGGTTATTTGGCATTGGCACAGACTGCCCAGGGGAGCTGAGTCATCGACCCTGGGTGTGTTTAACAGATGGGTAGATGAGGTGCTCAGGGATATGGTTTAGTAGAGGATGGGTATGGTTGGACTTGATGATCTCAAAGGTCTTTTCCAACCTAGAGATTCTGTGATTCTATGTTAACAGTATTCCCACAGTCAATCTGACAACTAATGTCTGTGAGGTACTCATCTATATCTCAGCCACATAGAATCCTAAGGTGGCTTGGAAAATAAAAAACAAAGACTGAAGGAGGTCACAGTAATAAGGTTTTATGGGTATCTAGTTTTACCATGTACCTGTATTAAGGAGGGAAGTGATGGGAATTTGTCTAGGTATTCAGCTAATTAGATTTTTCCTTAAGTAGTGATGGTGCCTCAAGTTGCTTTAGGTAATACCTGATTCTGCTGATTTTGAAGTTATGTTCTAGAAGTTCTGAAAGCAGAAAGAAACATGAGTATTTTAGGTCAAATTTTTCTCAGCTACAAACATGAAGCATTGACAGCAGTGGTATTCATCTTGCTATTTTAATGTTAACAGTAAGGTTAAAAACCCTGATGTATTTTATGCAGATACCAAAACAGATACTTCCATATAAACAGGATTGTTTAGTTTTGTGCGATACAGCATATACCAGTAGGTTAACTCATTTAGACAATTGTTAATATCCTTCATTTCCCAGTGTGAGCATAGCAGAGAAGCTGTGAATTCCAGTATTTCTCAAGACACCTGTTCTGTTTTTTTTTAACTAAAGAATGTGCTAACTCAATCTACCATGCTCCTAGATAAAGCTGTATAGACATAGTGTGACTGGTGGTGGTATGTTGAACAAATTAAACAGCACAGATTTGGAAGATGAGGTGTATTCAAAGTATCAGGTCTGTGAGGAGTAACTGAGTAGAAAAACATTTTAATGTGTCCTCTGTAGAAATCTTGGCACATCTTTTGGTAAAGATCTTTTGTTAAAGACTAGGGAAAATCTGGGACAGCGTGTGGTGTGAACATTTGGGACAATCATACACCACTCTTCTGGTGCTCTTTATGGTGGTGGGTAATGGAGCTGGATGTGAATTTCTGACTGTATTGTGGTGGTGTAGTTGCACCGTTAAACATGCCTGGAAGGGAACTTATGTTGCATACTGATACTGCTTGGGAGTATAAAGCTCACTGAGCCTTTTTCCACACAGGATATGGCAAGGGCTACAGAATGTCCCAGTCCTTCATTAGTCTGCTGTCACTCTATAAAAAGTAATTTGCACCCAAATGTGCCAGAAAGGAATCATTTAGGTTAAGTTATAAAAGAGCAAGATCATCTATGAGAAGGAAACAATTGACTTTTAAAACTGAAAGATAGTGTGATTAGAGAATTTTTTCCATGTTCTGGATTTTTTTTTCTCTTTAGGTAACAAAGGTGCTTTTTAAAGGATTTCCTGAATGTGCATCACTATTATTCAATCAAAATGTTGCTATGAGTTTGGGACGTTTTCTTTCAGAAACCAGAGTCTATTAGGGTGGATTGAAATGAAGTTTATGTAAAAAAAAAAAAAAAAGTTTTACGGGATCATCTTTATTTTACTTAGATTTTGCTGATGATCCAAAGCTGGGAGGGGTGGCTGACACGCAGGAACACTGTGCTGCCATTCAGTGAGACCTGGACAGGCTGGAGAGCTGGGCAAGGAGAAACCTAATGGGATTTAATAAAAGCAAGTACAGAGTCTTGCACCTGGGAAGAAATAACCACTTGTATCAGTACAGGCTGGGGTATGACCTGCTGGAGAGGAGCTCTATGGAGAAGGACCTGGGAGTCCTGGTTGATGACAGGTTGGCCATGAGCCAGCAGTGTGCATTGGTGGCTAAGAGAGCCAAAGGGATCCTGGGATGGATCAGGAAGAGTGTGTCCAGCAGGTCTAAGGAGGTGATCCTCCCCCTCTACTCTGCCCTGGTCAGGTCCCCCCAGGTCCCTGGTATTGTGTCCAGTTCTGGGCTCCCTGGTATAAAAAAGACAGGGATCTCCTGGAGAGAGTCCAGAGAAGGGCTACAAAGATGATTAAGGGCCTGGAGCATCTCCCCTATGAGGAAAGGCTGGGTGAGCTGGGACTGTTCAGCGTGGAGAAAAGAAGACTAAAGGGGGACCTTATTAATGTTTATAAATATCTTAAGTATGGGATGCAGGGGGAAATGGCCAGCCCCTTTTCAGTGGTCTGTGGGGACAGGACAAGGGGCAACGGCTGCAAGTTGGAGCACAGGAAGTTCCGCACCAACATGCGGAAGAACCTTTTCACCGTGAGGGTGACAGAGCCCTGGGACAGGCTGCCCAGGGGGTTGTGGAGTCTCCTTCTCTGTAGATAATCAAGGCCTGTCTGGACTCTTGTCTGTGTAATATGTCCTAGGGAGCCTGCTTTGGCAGGGGGGTTGGACCCGATGATCCCTTGAGGTCCCTTCCAACCCCAATGGTCTATGATTCTATGATTTTGACAATTATATTCCTATCCAAATATTTTTTATTAAAATGAACGACACCGTTAGCTAGAGGAATGAAATTGTACTGCTATATCATCGAAGATCTAATTAAAAATAACTAAGAGGTGCTATACAGTTTGTTACATATAATATTTTTTAATTTTGACTGAACGTTTTCCTCAATTTAAATGAAATTATACAGTACATACCTTTCCTTGGAGGCAGTGGCTTTAAAGTGATCACTCATATTTTTTGAGAAAACAAATAAATGAGCAACCTAATATAGGAAAGTTTTGGAAATGGTTGGCAGGACCAAACATGCAGTTGGCATAGTTCCTACTGATTTAGCTTCCTTTACTTGCTGATTCATGTTTTGTTTTTCAAGTGTTCATTTTCTTATAATTTGCTTAATTGTCTCAGGTGATAAAGAGAAAAGTTTATGGTTCAAGTTAGATGCAACTTAATTAAATTAGACAGAAACATTGTTTGCAACAAACCTCTGTGTTGCCCTGTCTGAAAGAGAGGGAAGAATCTCTTTCTGGATTTGACAGTGCCTGCTGCTGATAGTGAAATGTGGGCTTTTTCCTCCATCCCAGAAGTTAGGATGCAGTTGCTGATTGTCTCTCATAAAACCAGAGTCAACTGAAGCAAAAAGGTTTTTTTTATATAGATATGTGTATATTTTTATACCGTAAATAAAATATGGGGGTTTTTTAAAGCTGAAGGAGGAGGACAGAGAATCCATGCTTCCTTTATATTTCTGCTAGTGAGAGGACATTGTCTTGATTTTCTTGCACCCCCTTTATTCAATGCTAGGAAGAACATCAGAGAAAGCAAAAAACTCTGAAGTACTTGGTCTTAATCTCACATATTCTAACATAGACCTGTAACTCCTTTTACCAAGGGGATGTCATGTTTGACATGAGGATATAACCAGGTGGCTAAATGATAGTAGGGCAGTGGGTGTGGTCTGCCTTGATTTCAGTAAAGCATTCGGCACTATCTCACACAGCATCCCCATGCCTAAACTGCAGAAGTGTGGTCTGGAGGATTGGGTAGTGAGGTGGCCTGTGAACTAGTTGAAGGAAAGAAGTCAGAGTGTTGTGGTCAATGGGACAGAGTCTAGCTGGAGGCCTGTATCTAGTGGAGTCCCTCAGGGATCGGTACTGGGACAAACATCAATATATCATTGATGACCCGGATGAGGGAATAGAGTGTGCAGCATCAGCAAGTTTGCTGATGACACAAAACTGTGTGGGCTGGCTGACACGACAGAAGGCTGTGCTGCCATCCAGTGACATCTGGAGAGACTGGAGAGTTGGGCAGGAAGAAATGTAATGAAATACAGCAAGGGCAAGTGTGGAGTCTTGCATCTAGGGAAGAACAACCCTATGTACTGGTATAGGTTGGCGATGGATCTGTAGGAGAGCAGCACAGGGGAAAAGGCCCTGGGGGTCCTGGTGGGCAGCAGGATGACCCTGAGCCAGCACTGTGCCCTCGTGGCTAAGAAGGCCAATGGCACCCTTGGGTGTATTAGAATGGATGTGGTTAGTAGGTTGAGAGAGGTTCTCCTCCTCCTCTACTCTGCACCTGGAATATTGTGTCCAGTTCTGGGCCCCTCAGTTCAAGAAGGACAGGGAACTCCTTGAAAGAGTCCAGTGCAGGGACACCAAGATGATTAAGGGAGTGGAACAATTTCCTTATAAGCAAAGCTGAGGGAGCTGGGTCTCTTTATCTTGGAGGAGATTGAGGGGTAACCTTATTAATGTCTATAAATATGTAAAGGGTGAGAGACAGGAGGATGGAGCCAGGTTCTTCTCAGTGATGGCCAGTGATAGGACAAGAGGCAATGGGTGCAAGCTGGAGCACAGGAGGTTCCATGTTAACTTTTTCCCTGTGAGGGTAACAGAGCCCTGGGACAGGCTGCCCAGAGAGGTTGTGGGGTCTCCTTCTCTGGAGACATTCAAAACCTGCCTGGATGTGTTCCTGCGCAATTTAGTCTAGGTGACCCTGCTCTGCTGGGGGGGGTTGGACTAGATGATCTTTTGAGGTCCCTTCCAACTCCTGATGTTCTGTGATTCTGTGAAACTGCTGCAGGTAAATCAAAGCCTTCAACAGAATTGTTGGTAAAGGATAAACGTAAGGAGAAGGCTAGGAAACTTCCTCCTTCTTTTGTCTTTATTGCCTGTTGAAGTGGATAAAAAATTTTACATGCCTGAAGTAAGTTTTTACCTTTGTAATATTATGCATTTTGAAATATTTGATAGACAAATAGGTTGTCATTAAAAATCAAGTCTTGAACCTTCACTGTTCTTAAGAACCTGTAGGTTTGGTTAGGTTTTTTAAAAAATAAAGTTATCTCAAAGACTGCTCTAAGCATATTCAGAATCAAATGTATTTACTGAATAGTTTCCTTGGTGAATTACCCTAATAACTGGACTAACTCTGGAGTTTTATTTGAACTTTAATCATTAAATCAAAGTTTAATACTTTTTGAGATTCCTAGATACAGTCCAGACAATGACAGTTATTTTCAGCAAATTAATCTCATAAACCAATTCTATATAAAATTACGTTAGAAAAGATCAAAAGCAATTATCATAGGGCATTATTCTCCCTCACTTTGTCTTACTGCCATTAAAACTTCCTATTCCCCAGTTTTCCTTCATCAGGTTCCAGAGTAGTAAACATTATTATTATTCCAGTCAGGAGACACCAAGGTCGTAGTGAGAGTGCTACCAGTCATTTTGTGGGAATTTCACTGTTAAACAAGAGAAAGTTTTTCTTGTTGTACTTCTGCCTTTCTGAACAGGTTATGTGCCCTACCAAGCATCCTGGTTTTCTAAACCATGTGTGTTGTGGGTTCCGTGCCACTGCGATGCCCTACAACTTTCTCACCTGGAATTTCATAAATGTGACAAGTATTTGTAGAAACCATAGGTTGCTCCTCCTGCTGCTGCCTTCTTACTGATGGAAAATACCCCTTACCCTATTCCTGTCACTCACCTCAGACTGACTTTGTGTCTCATGAGGAAACACACTCCTGTGTCAGTCCCATCGAGCTTTTCATGGGCTGTAGATGCACTTAATAATTTTTTGGTTTTTTTTTTTTTTTTACACACACACAAAAAGTTAATTTCCAGGTTGCTGAAATTTGGAAAAAACCCCTTTTTTACAAAGACACTCACAAAAGCAGTAGAAGGTTTTCTGGAATTAGAACACCTCTGGCAAAAGCCTCCTGTACCAGCTATTATTTAGGATCGCTTTCTGAGATACCTCTCTGCTGAGGGAAGTTTAATGATTTTCCTCAGCTCTTGAGTATTGTCTTTCAGATTGGGATCTCTAAAAGTAATTCGGAGAGTTGGCAACTTAGACCTTCCCATCTTGGGCCACTTGTCCAAGGGTGTTCTCTGATCCTATTTCTCATGTATCCATTTGTCTAAGCTGCTCTCTTTTATCTTGCTGTGTTCAGAGCTCACTTTTGTTTCCTTCATCATTACAGAATGCGCCTCCAGTAGCAGCAGGTGCTTTTAACAAATGGCACTAAAAGCTCACGCTGCCTTTTATTTCTTGGAGCTGGATTGCAAAACATAAATAAGATGGACTCTCTGCAAATATGTTTAAATACTAAGTTGCTTCTTTTCTCTCAGTTGAACTTACTCTGATTGCACAGTCAAATCATGTTCTCTACTCAAAAATATATTACCTAGCTTTCTGTTTTCAGTATTTTCAAGACTGTCTCAAGGTAACATGTAATACAGTCAGTATATACATACACCTCATTGAAGTCGCAGATTTAAACTTGCCTGAAATCCTTCTGGAGACCACACACAGTAAATGCATCATACTGATGGTTAAATTTGCATACAAATGTTTTCCCTAGATTAGATTTCTTCCCATGTGTTGTTAACTTTAACAGCCTTACTGTCGTACTGTGATGCACTCTGTGTTTGCCATCACAGTCAAGGAACAGGGAGTTTACATTACTTTATAGTTCAACTTTGTATGTACTTACTGAGCTGCTAGAGAAGCTGGGAGGTAGGAGGAAGGAATGAGTGTATTTTGGTTTTTTCTTTTTTTTTTTTCCTTCAGCACACTGCCATTTGGCCCATTTCCTCATGCACAGATGAGTGGCATACCCTCCGCAGTGCTCTAAGAAAAGACGACGTGGTCCTAGGAGCTACCAGTCTTCTTTTTGAGCCCCTTTTCTTTTTGAAATTTAGTTGGAAATAAAAATAAAACAACTTCTTGGCAAGGTGGAGCTTCAGAATCGCCCTGACTAGCTGAATCTAATGACTACATGGGGTTTTTATGTGTCTGTAGTCACACTTTGCTTTTGTTAGCAAGCTCCGTGCTAGAAGAACACACTCAGATATGTTTCTTGTTAAGAATTAACAAAAACTAACTGGAAGAGTAAGTAAATCTGAAAATGCTTTTACAATCATATATGTATTTCTTCTATATTAGATGAGCAAGAGTTCATGTGTCCAGAATCTTATATATTGTTTTCACTTACAGCAGTCAGTGTAAAAGGTACTAGTCCGTCCTATAAACCTTGTCCTGGTATTGTAATCTTTTAGTATAGAAATTAGAAGTAATTGGTTAGATGGTACCTAATTTCTGAAAAGCATTAGAATTGATTTAGAGAGACCCTGATGGAATTAGAGGGGCTGGGTTTTATTTTGCTAACTATTTCTCCTATCCTGATAACACTAGAAATTTTTCTTTCAATTTCAAATTGTGTGCAATAGATCCACTTAATTTCTTCTTCAAGCTATCCTAAAATAATCTTGCCTTAACATGTGTATGGAAACCTTATATATAGCGATATATACTTTATCACACCAATAAATTCCCACTTTCATTTTTGTTCGAATTAACAGAGCTATTTGCAATTCTGGAACCAGAAGATGAAACAGTTCTTGAGCAGTAAGTTATATTTGCCACCTGTTGCAATATTCAGAAACCATATCATGTGCTATTGAGTTCCCGGTGTAGACCTTTATCAAAGGTAGCTCAGCAAATTCCTTGTTTCAGTCCCAGGTGTGTAACAGCACACCCAGGACTCTTTGGACACAGTTAGACATTATGGCACAGCAGGGGATTGTATAAATGTTTAATTATCTAGATTCAGCTTCAGTGGCTGGAAAGCAGTGCCTATATATATAAATAATGAAGACATTGCTAGTAATAGAGTAAAGCAGCAAACGTCCCAAGGTGTTGGGTTTTTTTTTGGTTTGTATTTTGTTGTTTTGGTTTTTTTTTCCCCATAAACTCTTTACTTAGAGTTGTATTTAGATAGTGTCTTCAAGGAACAGTTTGTTGATAGATTAAGGAATTAAATGAAAAAGGCCTTGTGGCTGGGTTAATACTGTCTGTTCGCTGTTTAGATCTGCTGTGTGAAACAAGGAATTTGTGTGGCAAATATATCAAGCACTGGATGCACAGGCAAGACAATTATTTAGCATAGCATGGGTGACTTTTTTCTAGACAACTTCAGGAGCTATCAGACTTCAGTGCATTCACAGAGAAATTAAATGTGAAAAGTACTGTGTTCAAATGAGATGTCATCTGTGAAGTATAACTAGGAGGGTATTTGAAAATTAAAAATTCCTTGGCTTGAATTATTGTAAAGATGCCTTCACTCAGCATCAAGATGATCTACGGAAAAGCCTGGATTTCAGGTAGCTAATTCAGTTTCAGTCACTCGACGTGTGCTAATGTTTTGTAGTTTTTTGAGAATCAGCTTCATGTAATTCACAAGTCTTTCTTACCATTTTAGATCTGCAAGAAATAAGGTAACTGTGCTTTCTAAACCAAATACATAAAAAAATTAAGAAGGGTTTTGTTTGATAGTGGGGATTTCAGGAAACAAATCCCCAGAGTATTTTTATACTGATAGATTCATAGCTGTATCTTTATTAACCAAAGTTAAAATCTTAGTTGTTTAGTTTACTGTGTATACAGATAGACCCATATATCTTTAAATGTTGACATTTCTTGGTCAGTGTTAATCACTAGAGTTCATTTAACCTGTTCATCTTTCAGTTTCAGTGTAATTGCTACATAACTTAAGTCATGACCTGGTTAATTAAGGTGTTCTTGCTCTCAGATACTTGATCATGTGATTATGAAAGACGATATTTATTGTTGTTCATGATTTGGATTTCTTACAGTTCAAGGTAGGAAATGTATGGTATCTCTCCAAGAATTAGAATAGTTTTACCTCTGCATTGAAGATAGGGTTCAAATTTTTTTTTCTCCTACATGTACAGTTCTCTAGTTGCCTGTTTGTATTCAGTATTAGTTATTTTTAAAACTTTAACACTGTGATGATTATATATTTTTTTAACATGCTCATTTTCCTGTGTACATGGGAGGGAAACTTTTATATCTCAATCTGCTTTAAATTCTTTTTGTTTGTTTGTTTTATCTAATCCTGGTTTCGTTTTCTTTTTGCCATGGACATAGTTGGAAGAGGCCAAAGAAAACTCACTATATTGGATGTCTGGCCTCAACCCTTTGAAAAGAGCATAATTGTTTGCATTGCTATTAACCTATTGTTTTGTAGCAAAAAGTGAAAATTGGCTCATAATTTAGCCTATAGAACCAGACACCATTACCAAGTGCCCATTAAAAATGACTTAAAAGTTATTTTTTATTCAATAGAAAAAGTTGTATTTCTACAGACCATGTTGCAAAGACCTTTTCTTGTGGTAATCTATGTTCCTGGACTCTTTGTAGATTAATATGATTATTTTTGTTTTATAGCTCCTTCATTTATTTATCTTAACGGGCTATTTACTAGAGACTTGGAAATAAAATAGCTAAGATCTTGTAGTATTAGACTTTGGTAATTTTGCTGTGCTGAAAGGTCCATAGAATACTATAGATGTATTTTGTATTGGGAATAGGATTCTGATACTTCTGCTGTAGTTGTGTCACAAATTTGAAGTAAATTTTACGTAAAAATAAATCTTAGCCTTCTTAAGCTTTTCCTTTTCCTATAACTTTGAGTTTTTGTTAATGTTATTTATTAATCTTTCCTTATGTTTAGTACAATAATGCCATCAGAAATTATCTGGGGATTGTTTAAGGAAAATCTCTTGCAAATGAAAAGCCTTAACTTTTTTAGGAAAGACATGGAGCTTTTTTCCAGTGATTATTAAATAAGTGTATTTTATTTGTACGTTACCGTTCGATCAGCATGGGGTTATGTTAGCTGAAGCCTGCTATAGAGCATAGGTGTCAAGGTGAACAGAGAAAGCTGTGAACTAACTGGTTCGTTTAATGAAAATGATCCAGGTCTTCTTAACATAAATACATTGTTGTGTCTCCATGCATAACATGTGGAGCACATCTGTGAAGCATGTGTCCTTCAGAAATTACCTGCTGCAATGCATTTTAAATCAGGAATTTCATAAAATTTCTGTGAGCAGTCACTATTTCAGATCTTGCGTAGAATGCTTTGGGTTGGGCCAGACCTTTAAAGGTCATCTAGTCCAGCCCTCAAATCTTTTGGTATCTTTGTGACACCTTTGTGTTATAAATCAATAACTAAAAAGTTAACTAGAGAAGCATGCATACCAGAAAGCATACAGCAGCTGAACCAACGTAGAATAATAGTACTGCAAATCTGGATGTACAGTGATCGCAGTGATGAGATCAGTAAGCATAGGAAACACAACATTACTTGCCTCAAGGACAGTGAAGACACAAGAGATCCAAACCCGCTGCCCCAGTGTGCCACCTTGTTCCTGTCAGTAAGGAGATGATGTAGTAATCTCCATCTATCCAGCCTCTGCTTAACCTGGGAAAGTGTGTTTAAATCTGTTGATGTGGAAAGACAGAGCAAGCTGACATGCACACATTGTAAATTTGTAATTTACATTGAAAATTCACATTCATTCTCTCTGTTATTTTTCCCTCGAGCATGCAGTAGTTCTCACAGCTGATGAAGAATTGAAAAGAGTGTGTCTTTAGGCCAGAAGGAGAAGAGTTGTATATACATCTGTGAATTTCCTCTTGTTGAGCTCTCCAAAGTCTCAGCAGCAGTCCGGGTACATGGAAGGAATCCCACACTGAATCTTGGGAATTAGTGGAAGCTAAACGTTTTGGTTTTAGACACCCCTGATCTAATTTGTGTAGTTTTTAAAAACTCCTGGACGTGAAGGATCCTTTTTTACTCAAAGCAGAAGTTCAACTCTTTCTATAGCAAGAAAATTTGGTCCAGATCATGTAATCACAGAATAGAATCATAGACTGTGTTAGGTTGGAAGGGACCTTTAAAGGTCATCTAGTCCAGCCCCCCTGCAGTAAGCAGGGCCATCTTCACTAGATCAGGTTGCTCATGGCTTCATCAAGCGTGACCTTTGTAATGCCTTTACAGTTGTTGTTTAGCAAGGGAGCTGCAGCTATTATTATTTACTAGATTTTTCTGCAGTTAATTAGAAAGCATTACAAACACACTGCTTAGGCAAGGACCTTAGGTGTTACTGTTGTAAGTTCATAAAAGTAGTTTTACTGTGGAATAGAAGCTTTGTTGTCCTGTGTCGTGGTTTAACCCCGGCTGGCAACTGGGGATGCACACTCTCCCCTGCCCTGGTAAGATGGGGGGAGAATTCGAAGGGTAAAAGTGAGAAAGAAACTTGTGGGTTGAGATAAAACCAGGTTAATAAAAATAAATAAAAATTAAAATTGCAAAAAAAAGAGGGGAGAAAGGAACAGAGGAAAGTAAACCCCAAGAAAGACAAAGGATGAAAGTAAAACCAACTGTTTGTCCCCAATCAACTTATGCCTAGGCAGTTCTCAAACAGTGACCCCCTGCCAACCTCTGCCCTAGTTTATTGCTGATGTCATATGGTATTGAAAATCCCTTTGGTCAGTTGAGGTCAGCTGTCCTGGCTGTATTCCTTTCCAACTTGAACACCACCTCCAGCCTACTTGCCAGTGAGGTAGTCAGCAGAGCAAAGGCCTTGATACTATCTAAGCACTGCTCAGCAGTGACTAAATATCTTTGCATCATCAACACTGTCTTCATCACAAAACCAAACCACAGACCTGGACCAGCTACTGTGAAGAAATTTAACCCTGTCCCAGCCAACACCAGCACATCTTGTGGCTCTCTTCCTTGCATTTGTGTGTGATCAAGTTCAAACACCAGGTATAGTTATGTACAGGGTGATGATAATTTTGATGTGAACAGTTCTTCCACTGCCTTATGTGGCATATGCTTACAGGAAATTATCTTGTCAAATAGGAGTGAAGACATAACTGATCTGAAGTAATCCTTACGAATCCTTAGTGGATGAAAAATACTTGGCTTTCCAATCACTTTGACCCAGCTCCCAAGGATTCCTTTAAATTACTGAAGTTTGATTTAATCTTCATCCTGTTTTTCTTAATAATCAGTGAAAGTGTATGAATGGGAGGGAGGGTTTGCCTGTACTTCATAATTTTAGTATTATGAACTTCTGTAGTTTGAAGAAATCATCTTTTAGAACTTTGAATTTAGTTCTATGTCCATGTGAGGACCCTGATCTGAAAGGATGAAAGTGATGAAGGTATCTAGTTTTCTTGACTTGTATTTTTGAGTAGGATGTTGGTGAATTTAGGAAAAAAAAACCATAGAAAGCTTAGATAAGTGTGTATCTTTACTGATTAGGCTTTGTTGAATGCACAGTCCTTTACTCATCAATTTAAATATTTTCTACAGTTTCCTGACCTGTAAATTGTAACCTGTTGTGATCATCCATTAGATAAAATCAGGAGGCAGTGGACTGGCAGACTCATCGCTTGCCATCCACTTTGATTTAAACACATTCCTGCAACTAGTGTCCTAATTGTAAAAAAAATCAAAGAACAAACCCAACCAAAAGACTATATAAAACTTTGTGTTTCTATGGCATTTAAATTAGGGTTTCAAATATTTGATTTATTTGTACTGAAAGATGCAGGGGGAGGAAAGAAAATTAAAATTCCTTAAGTATATTTTTAGTCATCTGCAAAAATTAAACCCGTTTATTTGTTCTAATTTGGAACTTGAAAGTTCCTACTACTGAATGCACTGATAATACGAGCCATGCACCAGAAATGTAAGAAAATCTTTTCATTATTTTTGGTCTCCTTAATATAGTTAAATGAGCCTTTTATTAGGAGCCAGCTATTTTAAAGATAAACTAGATGTTATTGAGCTGGAAAAGTCTTTAAAAAAAGAAAAAAAAAAAGAAAGATAAAACCAATCTGAATTTCTAAGAATAAAAGTAGTTAAAGAACCTTGGTCTGTGACTGGTGTTCACTGTTGACATGGGGATTTTTGCCCATTAAAAAAGATTCAGGGATTTGCACTGTGAAAATTTGTGCTTCTCAGGAAGCACAAGGAAGGAAACCTAAAGTACCTAAATTTAGTTTTGTATGTCAAAAAGCTGATGTTGTAACATCAGCAATTCCATCAGGAAATGCTGTTGCAGTGGGACACTATTCAAATAATTAGATACAGGGCCTTTGAGCCTTTCAAGTATCTACATTTGAAATCTAAAAGAAAGAAAAATAAAATGAAACCTGAACCTTTAGAGAAATCCAGCTGACTTCAGGAGTTGTTGGCAGAAATGCCTGAAGTATTGAGGGAAGACTTAAAAGTTTTTGTTAAAACTTTCCCGGCGCATGGCTTTACCCGAACAAAGGCCACTAGAGGGAGCAGGAAGTATTTACTATGATGCTGCCAAGTCAGTATTTCAGATTATTTCCGTTTCTGCTTTTTAGCCAAGTCTAGGAAAGTGTAACATAATGCTGTGCGCTGTACGGCGCGTTGCAATCTGTGTGTCTCATAGTTGTCAGTGGTAAGGGTTTGGTCGTGCCCCATATCCACAGAACAGGAGATGTCTGCTGTGAAAAGCACTTGAGGTAGAGCATGCTACCAGGTACAAACCGACGTGTAACAACTAGGGAAGAAAAGGATGGCTTTATCAGAGAGAAAAAGACCACTCTTTGCTTTCAGTGGAGCTAAATTTGGGTTAGGTCTGGTCCAGAATTAGGAATCAAAATATACACAACTTCACATCCCGAGAAGATAAATTCTTTCGTAAAGAAATCATTGTGCTGGGATTTAATCTCAACAAAAGTGCCTGTTTAACTTTTTGTTCTGAAGCCTCAACTATTTACCCTAGCCTATTTATATAGGCTGTGTGCAGTGTCTCCAGAGACATGTCTGTGGTGCATACTGAAAAAATGAAGGGAGAAGCAGAAGCCACGTGGAGATGACAGTAGTAAAATACGCAGGTTTATCAGGGTAAATTGATAAATGCTTTCAGCTATGAGCTGGAAAGTAGTATCTGCACAGCCTATTAAAAAGATTTCCTAACAAACTATGTGCTCTTCATTAGGCAAACTGCATGTCAGTTCTAAGGCATGGTTTCCAGGATATACTTCTAGAAAGCTTTTTATTCTGATAACTTCAAATCCTGATGTGAAGTTTGTCAGGGCTGAATTACCTCTATCATTAGGTAATATCCTTTAAAATCTGCCAGTTGTTAGCTGCGACCTGAAATGGTGTTGTGTGGTTGGTTTGTTTGAAGAGACTTGTTTCCTGTTCTTCATCTCTATTCTCATAATACGAGTTTTGAAGGACACAGAGGACTTAAGGAATGAGGCTTTGGGCTGTTCTGCTTTATCCTGTCAGTTCACATACATGCACCGTGTATGTGAAGAGTTTTACCACCTTCTATCTCTCCTTCCCCACAAGAGGGAAGGATGCAAAAGAACAATAAAACAGGAATTGGTCGTTAAACTGTAGATACACAGTGAAATGTGAAGTAGTACTTATTTTAGGGAAGGCAGTAATTCTCACTAATAACACTTTCAAAGCCTGCTAATTTATACCAGCAGCGAAGGGGAAGCATCCATCTAGCTACCTCAGCAGGCTGCTGAAGTAGCAGAAGGGCTTTGCCTTTGTGGAATCGGTAGACATTTTAAGGGAAGAAATAATTATGGAAATACAGAGAATTGTCAATATGTATAAAGTAGAAATGTAGGCAGTTACCCAGATGTGTTTCCTGACAAAGGGGATTATTTTACACGGGAATTATAAAAAAGCTTTATTTCATTGTACATAACTTCCTTATTTCTTTCATAAAATATGGTTGCTCTCTTCAGCATACTCATAAGCAATACATTCTTGGTGGTGTTAGGTGTCACTAAATCTGTTGCTTTTCTACTCTTAATTCTCCTTTTCTAGTTTGAAATTCTGATATACTGGTATATGTGTAAAATATTTTTAAATCATAACTCTTCTTACTGTTCTGTCAGGGTTAACTGTGGCTGCATCTCACATCAGCATAAGATATGTGACTGTTGTAGCATGCAGCTCGGTGTAGGTTTCCAGTCTGGATAGCACAGTATAGCTAGCTGGCTGAGGGGAGTGACTGTCCCACCCTATACTGCACTGGTGCAGCCTCACATTGAGCACTCTGTGCAGTTTTGGGCACCTCAGTGTGTGAAGGACATCGAACTATTAGTAGGGAGATCATGATGAAAGGGCAAGACTTAGAAGGAGCGGCTGAAATCACTTGGCTTGTTCTGTTTGGAGAAAAGAAAGCTGAGGGGTGACCTCTCAGCCTACAACTTCCTCAAGTGGGGCAGTGGAGACTGAGGTGCTGGTCTCTCTGGTGACCAACAACAGGACACGAGGATGCAGAATGAGGCTGTGTCAGGGTGTTCGGACAGGAAATTAGGAAATGACTTTTTACTGAGAGGGTGGCCGGTCACTGGAACAGGCTCCCCAGGGAAGTCGTTGTGGCATCAAGCCTGTCAGTTCAAAGAGCGTCTGGATGATGCTCTCAGTCATACAGTTTAGTTTCAGGTAGCCCTGTGAGGATCAGGGGGTTGAACTTGTCTGAGCTTTGCAGCTTGCTCTGCTGCTATGCCTGCATTGCTAGAGGCTAGGCAGCAAGTATGTGTTAAGTTGAAGAAAGTTTGTGTGGGTTTAAATACAGCAGTAACTGCATGATAAGCATCTCAATTTTTCTATTACCATTCTGTTACATTTCATTACAGTTAGATCTTTCATTTTTCTCAGATGATTTGAGTAATGAGTGATGACACAGATGATGTAAGTGGTGTAGTTCTGTTGACTTCAATTTAATGCCATTTGCATACATACCCCAGGCTTATTGTGGCCCTGTCACATTTTCTTCCTTTTTAGCCTCTTGTTGATATCATGTCTTGTAATACTAAATAACCTGTGAACACTTAGTGCCATTCATCTTCAGACAGTTTACAAGTTTTAACAAATGAATATGCTCAGCATCTCTCTGCTGAAGATAATTTGTTATTTTTATTAGTTGGTTCTTAATGAAGCTGTGACATTAGTACAGAACTTTGAGCACAAAGTGGTATAAGTAACACCCAATAGAGACTTTCAGGCAACAAAAGTCTCAAAATCAAATGACTGTAAGATATTTTAATATTTTCACCAGTGCATTGGAGAGTAAAAATCTTTGTAAATAATAGAACTTGGAACTGTCATTTGGATGATTTCTATTGTGTGCCAGATCTGGTTGAACATAGTACTTATTTTGCCTGAATTAATTATTATAAAAATATTTAAGAAAATAAGATTAAGTTGTAATAGTATTTTCTTAAATAAAATGTAATATTTTCAGACACCCTGTATTTGTGTTATAAATTGCTAGTGTCAATCACTTTGCTATAAAGCTGTTGAAATTTAGTAATTCTGATATCTATTTATATTACCTTACTCCATCTATAACTGCCTATTTGCATTTTTCTACCAAAAATTTAACTGCCTCTCTGTCACAAATTTTTAATCCATCAGCAAAGCTGCTCTAACAACAGTGTCTACAGAGAGAAATCTTTTTTTAAGAATTAAAGGAACAAAACCATTTGGACTAAGGAGATCAAGGAACTCATCTGTGTGCAGACATGGCTAGGGATTAGAGTGTAACAATTAACTGTCATTTCTTTGTAGAAGATTAAATGATACAATACCACCTAGAAATTAGTGGTTAAACTGAAACAATAAGAATTAATTGAATAACGATATAGAGGGGAAAGCTGTAATAAACTTCACAGCTGAGTTTCTCAATCATTAGTACTGGGGAAGGTCTCCAGTATTTTCCCTACTGTCCTTGGCATGGAGAACAAGAATGCTGTAATTAAATACACTGGTGACACAAAGTTGGATACCTATCAGACAGGGGAGCAACGGGATATCGTATAATAAAGAACCGGGTGACCTTGTGAACTCCAGTAGTTTAAATGATTAAATAGCACTAAGTGTACAATCAGGAATTTAAGGACTAATAGGAATTTCTGTTCTGAAATGCAGGCCAGGGATTCCTGTGTGGCTCAATAGCCCTGAGTTCTGCTTCCCATAGCAGGGTAGCTGTGTCCAAGCTGCTTCTGAGGAGCAGTTCTTGCTCCATGCTGTTCTCCTATGCTGTGTGCTGGCACTGTCTGGGAGCTGCTGCTTAGCAAAGGCCTGTCTGTGCCAGGAAGCACAAGAACTAGCAGGTAGTCATGGGCCAGGTGTCGTGGGCCAGGTGTCGTGGGCCAGCACCTGGCCCTGTGACATGGTTTTGTCTTGCTCTTGTAGGCATTTCCTGAGAGAGTAAAATTTATCTGGTCCTGAAAAATGAAAACAGATATGGGTATGTGATTGGTGTCCGTAAAAATATCAGGCAGCAATGCTCAGAAGAGAAAGGAGCTATTTAAACTAAGTGACAACACTGGTAAAAGAATAACTAGCAATAAAAGAGCTTGGAATGAATGAGCACTGGAAATTAAAAGGCATCATTTCAATTGTAGCTGTAGGACTTGGAAAAGCATTTTGACAGACTTTAGCTTCATTACTTTTAGTTAATTTTAAGATGGAACTTTATTAAAGTATAAAGTTTTTAAAAAAACTACTGTTGCCTGAAATAGCAGGGAATGAGAATTGGTACTTGAGTTCTCTTTCCGTGCAGTGTCCTTATTCTTTGAGCTTAAACTTGCTGAGAAAGGTGACAGTAAATGCATGCTCAGTTCTGTTCCTTTTCTAAGATTGTTACAAATCTGAAAATTTAGTAAAGGTGTAGCTTGGGCAACTTTACATTCTCAGTATATTACATATTACATAATTATGCAAGTTTCCCAGGTTAAAGAAAGCCTTTGTGTAACTGTGTTGTAGATTCTGTTCGCTTATGGCAGATTTAAATCATGCTGAAATCCACCAGACTTATTTAGTAAGTGCTCATGGCCCTGTGGAGTACCGTGTGGGCTTACAGACTGTTTTGGACACAGTGCAGCTGTATTTGCTGGGATCCACAAGTGAGTACTGTGTCACATTAGCCATTTCCTCACTGGAGGTCTTTATGCCAGCTAGTTCTTCATGAAATCATGAAAGTTGTGTATGGCCAATGTGGCACTGTGCAGGAATTATAAATTATTTCCGTTGGCATAGATAGCAACGCTTTGGATGGCATAGCATTGACTTGTGTCTGTGCCCCAATGAAAAAAGCAAATGAGTGTCTTTAGAGATCTTGAATAATAGCAGTTATTTTATACATGAACTGCTTCTCTTTTTATACAGTATACTTTAGGAAGGATGTGCTCTGGTTTCTATTAACCCACATAGATTAGTGTTCCAGCTGAATTTCTAGTTCTACAGTGCATGTGGAAGTCTTTTTCACAATTTTTATACATACGTAATCTCTTTTCCTAGTCAAGTGTCTTATTTCCTAATTGCACTCTTGGATTAAAAAAAAAAAAGTATGAACAAAATTGCTAGTATATATGCCTTAAGAATAATAAAAAAACCTGATACAAGAGGGATGCATTGACATAAAGACCAGAAGTACAGTGTTACTACAAAAGAGTGAGTATACCTTATAGTATAGTTGTAGTCATATGGTATTTTTCTCTTGTATTTAAAATATAGAATAATTTAACTACATTCTGCACCAAATGCATGCACAAGAAGCGATAAGAGATGTTCGTCTCATACCAGTATTGTAAGCTTTCCCACTTACGAACTGGTATGGGCATCCTTGTGGTATTTAATACGGTTTTGGGGGGTGGGTATCCATGTGCCATTATGGATATAGGGCCAATAAACTTTATAGCAATTATGGCATTGGGTCAAACTGTTTATAACTTTCTTACTTGTGTGAAAGTGGAAGTCAGTACCATAGCACAGACTAGTGGCATACTAAAATATTGAAAAAATAGGTAATGTCAATGCTTATAGCAGTCACAAATTCAGAGGTTATTTTTGCTCCTGTAATATACTTCATTGACTAAATGCATTAGTCTCACAGAAAGAAATGGCGTGGCACAAAGCCAGAGTTGAGGGGTAAGTACTAAGATAGAAGTGCTGTAGTGCGGTACCAGACTAGACTAGACTGGAATATTTTCAGTTGGAAGTGACATACAATGATCATCCAGTCCAACTGCCCGACCACTTCAGGGCTGACCAAAACTTAAAGCATGTTATTAAGGACATTGCCCAGATACCTCTTAAACACTGACAGTCTTGGGGCATCGAACGTCACTCTAGGAAGCCAGTTCCAGTGTTTGTGCACCTTCTCGGTAAAAAAATGCTTCCTCATGTCCAGCCTGAACCTCCCCAGCCTACAGTCTTCTGATTGTAGGAGTAGCTACCATGCAATACCAGAATTTGTGCCTTTAAAATAGATCTTAGTAACTGCAACAGATGCATCAGCAGTTTGGACCTGAACCTCTAGAATAATGTCTCCATAGATGAGCCCTAGTTATTGACAGCACATGCTGTCTATGTCTCACACAGTCGTAGGCAGTTGCTTCCATTAAAAAGGAATGTAAAAATTTAAAAAATTAAAGGAAGCACCTCATAGAAAGAAATACAGTTTTTTCCTTCACCGATAACAGAAATCAGTACTCTCAGGGGTAAGAGAGAATACAAGTTTCAGATGGGGGTGGATGGGAAATGAATTGCTGTTTTCTAGAGCAAATGTGAACCATTTTTGGGGGTTTTTTTTTTGAACCAGATAGGATTTTACATTTTAGCTAACATCAAGAAGGCTTCTAATTCAAAGCTTTAAACTCTAAATAATATGCAGGGTACTATTAGTACTTTACTTCTAGCAGGTACAATTAATACTGCTGCTGTTATTTTATTGGAAGACTCTGGAGGATTTTAATGCATTCAGAAAAAAAACAGTAATGAGAAAAGTAGTTCAGTCTAATTTTCTGGGGAGACAGTGTTCAAAGTGACCCTGGCAGTTCCAGAACCAGGAGAAGAACCACTGATTAAACTTACAGTTCTTGGGAAATCCTGTTGTATTTCAAATAAGCAAAATGGGGAAAGATCAGCAGAAATTGGGCCCAGAGGTAAGGAAGATATCATTGGTGCTATTGGGGCCATGTTAGCCAAAGCTGCATGGATTTACTATATAATCATAACTTCTGTGACCGTATGGAGGAAGCTGACTCATGTTACCAAGTGCCAATGCTGATTAGGCAGTGTCTATTCCAAGTCATTGTAGTAACAATGGAGAGGTGAAGTACTCCTTCCTCGAAAAGCCCTCTGTAGTACCGGGTGGCTGAAAACATGGTGTAACCAATGTACTAACTGCAGTATGTTAAGAAACATGATTGGTTACCATGATGCTGGACCCAAGCAAAGAGCTTTCCAAGTCTTCCGTTTTTCTTCCCCTTCCTTTCAATGCTGCGTTCTTGCTACCTTGTGTAGTGTTCAAGGAATTGTATTTTGCATCAAATATGAGGAAAAAAAACCCAATCAATGGACGACACTTAATATATTGTTAATATACTAGCTGCTTCTGCCACCCAGATGAACTCCAAGAGTAGTAATAAAACAATCGTAATAAACTTTACTGTCCTGTGGAAGCCTTCCAGTATGACTTTGCACCTCTGCACACCTGTAATTCAAAGTACTGTTCTGAAGGCTGATGAGGATTTGGTGTAATTATTTCTTAGACTGTAGTGTTTAAGCTATCAAATGCAGGCTGATATGTAATTAAATATACCGTGCCTTTTAAGCTAATCTTAAATGAGGTAAGATTTCCATTTTGTTCTTAGAAGTTCATGTTAGGCCACCTATGATTATACTTAGGGGGACGGGTAATGGTACATTGTAAGGTAGCTGTCTTTTCGTATAATTTATCTGAAAACATTAAAATGATTGTCATGCTACATCTTTTTTATTACATATTTTTTGCTTTAAAATATTTGCAGATGTTATTTATTTATAAATAACTTTTCCATTTTATTGAATTTCTATTAACGAGCTGCCCAGGGAGGAGGTGGGATCTCCATCCCTGGAGGTACTCAAAAGACAGTTAGATGAGGTGCTGAGGGACATGGCTTAGTAGTGGATGGCAGGTCAGGGTGATGGTTGGACTTGATCTAAAGGGTCCCTTCCAACCAAAACAATTCTATGATTCTATTCTATGAATTTAAAGTGGTGCGTGAGACGCGTTTTGAAGAATTATATCTAACAGAAAGTTTGTAATGTTTTATTTAGGCCAATAGAAAGTAGGGGGTTTTGTGCCTTAATGAAAATACAGGTGTGAAATGGCTGATAATTGCAGGCTTTGCAGATTTTGTTTTGGTGGGATTATAGAATAATAAGTGCTAATATTATCTGACAAAAGCTTTTGAGCAGTGTTAGCAGAAGTGAGAGCTTGTAAACATGGTGAAGAAAGAAAAAATGGGTTAGACCCCCTGTGTGTTCCCTGTGTGGAATTAATCTTTGTTAATGGAAAGCACATGGAGGGTTTGAGGTAAATCTGTCTAATCCAAATTCAGAATGCTTCTTATCAGTGTTGTATAAAAAAATCAATTTGTCTTAAAGAAACCAATCAAATTAAGAGTTAATGTGAAAATGTCAGGCTGGTTATATTTTGTGTGCTTATTTTCACATTTTACAGGAGAATCTGGTTTGAAAAGAACTTCAGCACTTCTTATCCTGGGCACTAGGTGGTGTTTCAGCCTTTTGTACGGAAAAGCACAGCTCGATACAGTGGCACTAGCACTTTAGATTCCAGTTTTAAACTAGTACGTAAATAATAATTAGAGATGTTGGAGACCAGATTTTTGTCCATTTTTGTCCTTTTCAAATTGGCAGTGTTCCCATGTTAGCAAGAACTGACACCCACAAATTGCATCACTGATGTTCTTGAACAAAATATGTTCACAACAGTTGAGCTCTTCAAAGTAGAGGTTTGAAAATTGGTGCAGTAAGTAGCAGGCCTACTTCAGAGCAAAGATGTTGGAATATTGTGTGCAGTTCTGGGCTCCCTGATTCAAGAAGGACAGGGAGGTACTGGAGAGGGTACAAAAAAAAAAAAGGCTATGAAGCTGATTGGGGGACTAGAACATTTCTCTTGTGAAGAAAGACTGAGGGACTTGTGCTTTTTAGCCCAGAGAAGACTGAGGGGGTTCTTATCAATGCTTATAAGTACTTGAGGGGTGGGTGTCAGGAGGATGGGGTCAGCCTTTTTTCAAGTGGTGCTCTGTGACCACAGGGCATGCTCAGGACACAATGGGCATAAACTTGAATATAAGAAGTTCCACCAAAACATAAGGAGGAAGTTCTTCACTGTGAGGATGACAGAGCACTGGGACAGGCTACCCAGAGAGGTTGTGGAATTTCCTTCTCTGGAGATATTAAAAACCCATCTGGATACAGTCCTGTGCAGTCCTCTCTAAGTAATCCTGCTCTGGCAGGGGCATTGGACTAGCTGATCCCCAGAGGTTCCTTCCAACCCCTGTTCTGCAATTCCTGATGTCAGGGATTAGCCCTTTTTCAGTGACTGTTGTAGAAGGTACAATTCTATTGCTCTTTTTTGCAGATATATCATAATCCATATTTCAAGCGTACAGTCCACTCGTGTAGTGTCCCCATCCCTTCTCTGCATGCTGATGTCGCAGTCACATGAGATGTGCTGTCCTGGACTTGGCAGGGACAGAGCTGCTCTGTGTATGGGTGAACTGCTGAGTGCTGTCATGGGCACCTGGAGGCAGAGGGAGGAGTCCTGCCCTGGAATATGCCACCTTCCCATCTGTGCTCTTAAGTCGTTATCTTACATGTGTGCCTGTCAGTTAATTGAGCAGTCTGCACTGTCCTTTACCAGTGTTTGTTGCATTGGGGGAATCCTGCTGTGTGCTAACATAAGATGAAGTCAGTTTAGCCCTGTGCTAATCTAGGACTTGGATTTCTTGGTGCTCACTGAATGTATGCAGAGTTCTATATGTGTGTGACAGTCCCCATTTGGCTCACTGTGTGCGATTATTTGAAGCTAAGCTGATAACTGCTTGGGATAACACTATGGAAGTCTACATGTTGAAAGTACATTGGAAATAAGGCTTTATCAGAAGTGTTAGTGATAAATATTACAAAACTCTCTTACAGAGGCAGAATATTTCAAAATACATAAATATATTTTTCACTTTGAGTTTTTTTCAATGTGAAATACTTGAAGTATTGGTTCTGGTTCTTTTTTCAGTTTCTTTTGTTTCATGAGGTGCTTTCAGTTTAGGTGCACATATTGCTTCCCACAGGAATGACCAAATTACTTTGTTATTCTGTAAGAAACATTGCACTGTGGAAACAGTTGGAACCAGTTTGACTTCAGTAGTTCCTGGGAGAAAATATGATGACTTCCTTGAGGTGACAGTCAGTGAAAAACAGCTCCCAAGCTGTAGAGATGCAAATAAAATACCAGATGATGCTACAGTAGACAGTGACAACAAAGATAGACGTAGCATCTTTAATTGGGGACTGGGTTTGATGAGACTTTTATCATAAAATGTTTGCTTGTTTCATATGGGTCTCATGGCACTCACAGTTCTCTGTCTTTCTACATTGTTATCTACCTAGCTTGACAGGAACTGAGTTTTATGTTCACACAGATCACTAAATTTTGTGTGTTGTGTGGAGGAGGTTAGGTCAGGAGTACTCTTCCTGACTCTACTTCTAGAGGAGGAGATACGAAATCATATTCATTCAGAAATACCTCTCATTCTGTTGAGTACCAGAGAATAATGCTGGTCATTCCAGAGTGCATTGTCCTGGGACAAAATGTGGCTCTCAGTCAAGGACACAGTTGCTCAAGTGTTTAGACTATGATGTGTAGTTTTTGTGACATTTTAACATCTACTAATGGAATGAAAACTACCACACAAAAATTTGAGGGGACAAATATTGTTTCAACTCTGATCCTTTCATTATGCTGATACAGATACTGAAAGTTTAGAGCTTCTTTCAGCTATGTACAAACCAAGCAGAAATATTAAAGGCTTTTAATTCCTATTGATTAAAAAGAGCAAAACTACTCCTGTCTTTGGTGTTGAAATTTCAGTTCGGAGCTTGGGTGTGCTTTCTGACTTAGTGAAGGTAAAACAGACCTGTTCTTAAATTTGTATTTGAATGATGGCTAGGCCTGGAGCATGCACAGTATTGACCTTTATTCTTAGGATATCTGTCCTGGTTCTGGCCAGGCCAGTCAACCTTCCCAAGCAGCCAGCAGAGGTGAGCTGAGTTAGTTGGGGCTGTTTTCCACACCAACTGACATCACTCCCCAGTAAAAGGGGTTGGTTGGGGAAGGGTAGGGGCTTGGTACCTCTAGAACAGTCTGAGTGTGGCCAGGGTGTTAGGTCAGTTGGTCTAATCTACTTCAGGCAGCAAGCTGCTACTCAGGGAGTCTCTATTACCCCCAGTGCTTTAATAGTGCCATCCTGCTGAAATAAGCAGACATGAGATCTTGTAGATGGAGTTCTAGCACTATAAAAAGTTAAGAATGAAGTTACCAGGATGGGCTGTATTGCCACCATTAAATGGACAAGTAATGCATCTGTTTCCTGCCCCAGCCTGGCAGTTTGTGGATGAGGCAGCCAGTGTGTGTGATCTGCGTATGAACCTTGTACCCAGGTAGCATTCTGTATGAAGCTTTCATCAAAACGTTTTTGGTGAGACTTGACTAGACAGCATGGTACAGATTTTATATTAGATAACTGCCTGGAGAATAAAAGTGAGATACAGATTGCAGCTTCTGAAACCTTTTCTGGTGGAGTGAGAAGGAGATATCAAGGGGGTAGAAACTATTTTTGCCATGTGATCCAACTGTTGAGCTAACTGCATTTAAAGGAATAGTGAGTAGCATTACAGTTAGCCTTTGTATGTCCTGTACTGTAAACCCTTAACAAGGAGGCAGCTCAGTGTAGGATTAGAACTGGAGGCATAACTAGATTGAAGGCTGAGTGTAGACATTCAAAGGCCATCTAGCAAAAAATGATACAGTTTTGTCTGTGAACTAAGACAAAAATATATAAATAACAGAAGAGCTGAGTTAAGGCTAAAGAAAAATGAAGATTAAGGAGTGAAGGACTAAACATGCATTGAATTAATGCTATCTAAAATCCAAATTGTAAGATAACACAATAACCAGTTTGAATGTGCCATTTTATTAATAACTGGTCTGTTGTATTTGATTCATTATATCCTGATTATGCTCATATAACATAAAAACTGAAAGTGAAATTAACTTATAGATAATTGGCATTGGCAATTTCCTGGACTGCCATGTGACTGAGGTGATTGAATACAAAAGCTTTGCAAGCAAGTACATTTTAGAATATTAAAAAATCTTATTACTACGCATAGGATCTCTCAACTGGGAAGCTATAATAATTTTAATAATTCAGTAACCATACAGGGAAGGCTAAATCTTTGCTGTGAAGTGGAGAAAATCACTACCTTATATATTGTGCTACTTTATTTATAAAATGGCTTTAACTTACCATGGCTTTGAAAATCATGTCACTTCTGGAAGCCAGTTTCATCATGTAAATATAAAGTACAGACCACTGATGAATTAAATCAGCAGAAGATTTTTGAGAATTAGAAAATTACTTGTTTGCAGCAGTGGGGGATCTGTTCAAAAATTCCAGGTTTATGACCTAGTCACAATTATGGAGACTTGGAGGGACAACTCACATGACTGGAATGTGGCCATGGATGGCTATGTCCTTTCTAGGAAAGAGGCCAGCAAGGAAAGGAGTTGGGGTTGCTCTTTATGTGAAAGAGCAACTGGAATGTATGCAGTTCTGTCCAGAGGCAGACAAGGAACAAGTTGAGAGTTTGTGGGTGAGAATTAAAGGACAGGCTAGCATGGGTGATACTTTGTGGGTGTCTATTACAGGCCACCTGCTGGAGATGAGGAAGTTGATGAGGCCTTCTACAGGCAGCTGACAGTAGCCTTGCAATCACAGGCCCTGGTTCTTATGGGGGATTTTAACTACCCAGATATTTGCTGGAAGGCCTGCACAGCCAGCTGCTCGCAGTCCAGGAGGGTCCTCCAGTGTAGGGTGGAAAATAGGAAAGCTATGGCCTCTTTTTGTCAGCCTCACTTCCATCC
>VZTU01001693.1:0-14794 GCA_013400835.1 Zapornia atra
ATCCTTGAGACCCTCAGCCATTCTTGTGTGCCCCATCCTTGAGACACACAGCCATTCCTGTATGTCCCATCCTGTGTGCCCCATCCTTCAGAGATCCACAGCCATTCCTGTGTGCCCCCATCCTTGAGACCCTCAGCCATTCCTGTGTGCCCCATCCTGTGTGCCCCATCCTTCAGAGACCCTCAGCCATGCCTGTGTGCCCCCATCCTCCAGTGAAATCTGGATACAAAGGAATGATTGATCAGGGGGATGGATCCCGACTTCCAAAAAACAAGAGGCTGTTTGCTGTGGGTGGAAGGGGTGGGTGGGATCCCCTTGGGAGGCAGTGGATGGGATGTCCTTGGGTGATCAAAGCCAATGAGGGAAAGTGGGGTCAGTGATCCGTTCAGCAAAGGCATAAGGCAGGTGAGGCAGTGAGCAGCTCCTGAAAGTGGTAATTTGACAACAGGCTGCTGCAGGGAGCCATCTGGCCAGCATGGAGAGTGGGAGTGCCCCTTGGGAGGATGGGCACCCCTGGGATTGGGAGATGGACCTCTGGGATGGGAGGTGGACACTTGGGATGGAACATGGACCCCTGGGATAGGAGTTGGGCCCCTGGGATGGAACTAGAACCCCTGGGATGGGAGGTGAAACCCTGGGATGGAACTAGACCCCCTGGGATGGGAGGTGAGCCCCTGGGATGGAACTAGAACCCCTGGGATGGGAGGTGAGCCCCTGGGATGGGAGGTGGACACTTGGGATGGAACATGGACCCCTGGGATAGGAGTTGGGCCCCTGGGATGGAACTAGAACCCCTGGGATGGGAGGTGAAACCCTGGGATGGAACTAGAACCCCTGGGATGGGAGGTGAAACCCTGGGATGGAACTAGAACCCCTGGGATGGGAGGTGAGCCCCTGGGATGGGAGGTGGACCCTTGGGATGGAACATGGAGCCCTGGGATAGGAGTTGGGCCCCTGGGATGGGAGGTGAAACCCTGGGATGGAATATGGACCCCTGGGGTGGGAGTTGGGCCCCTGGGATGGAACTAGAACCCCTGGGATGGGAGGTGAAACCCTGGGATTGGGAGATGAACTTCTGGAGCCCTCAGGCACGTCCTGCCTTGCTGCATGGCTGCACACTCAGCCCAGGAATCAGAATCGAACGTGAGAGGGGCCCTCACTGACCTCTAAATGTACAGGAAATCTTCTCTGGAGCCCAGAGAGTAGCTGTTGGGGTGTGAGCTGGCTTTCCAGGAGCTGATTAGCTGGATGTGGGCTTGGAGAGCTGCAGCTGGGGGGTATTGCACACAGTGATTCAGGGTCAGGACCTGGGCAGGCTGCCTTACTCCTTCCCATTTGCAAAGGGCAGAAGTGGGGGAGCAGAGCTGAGAAACCTGTGGAAATGAGGAGTAAGGAAGGAAAAACACAACTGCAGGGAACAATCCTGCCTTTTTTAGGCAAATCTGCTGCTCCCTCTCACCCCCCCNGAACTGGTTTGTGCTTGGGCTGCCTGGGTACACCCCCCTTTCCACAGTGGAGGTGGGCTCCTGGGATGGAACATGACCCCCTGGGATGGGAGGTGAGCCCCTGGGATGGGAGGTGAGCCCCTGGGATGGAACATGGGCCCCGGGATGGAACATTACATGAACCCCTGGGATGGGAGGTGAGCCCCTGGGATGGAACATGAACCCCTGGGATGGGAGATGAGCCCCTGGGATGGGAGGTGAGCCCCTGGGATGGGAGGTGAGCCCCTGGGATGTATCATGAACCCCTGGGATGGAACGTGAACCCCTGGGATGGAACATGAACCCCTGGGATGGAAGGGCAAGCTGCAGCACACACATCCCCAACATGCAGCAGGGCTCCAGAGAGGGCTGCAGTGTGATATTTGGCAAATCCTTTCCATTCCTTGTTTACTAGGAGATGCTGAGGTCTGGTTTTGAATGAGAAAACCTCCAATAAACAAACAAAGCAAGCGGTGGGTGGCCTGGGGAGGGTGGTGAAGCTCAGAGCAGCCGTGGTCCCTTTATTTGGAAGGGCTGATGCTGGCCCAGGCCAGGTGGTCCTGTGCAGATGGGCTTCCAGCAGCAGCAGGCAGAGAGGGGGCTGAGGCAGCAGTTGGGGTTTGGTGATGGCAGGGGACATGCCAGGGTGCTTGATTCAAAGGAGATGTGCTCTCCAGGTGAGGGAGGAAATGGGAAATAGAGTGTCCTTCATGTGGGTTTTGGTCCTTCTGAGGAGTCAGGCTGGGATTAGCTGTCCTGCTGGAGCAGGGCCATGGGAACGGGCTCATGTGGGGTGCCTGAGCCCTCAGTCTGCTGCTGGGGGCCTGGCTGGACCCCCCACCGTGTGTGAGCAGGGCGGCAGGAGGGGAACTGGGGCATGTTTGGATGGGCTGGTGTGTGGATGGGCAGGGGTCCCTCTGCCAGACCTCCTCTTCCACATCCTGCTGCCTTCCAGACCTTGCCCAGCCCCTGAGCTCCGTGGGTCCCTGCTGCTGGAGGGGGCACAGTCTCCAAGAGACCGGGGTGTTCGGGCTGCATCAACAGCCCCCTGGGCCCCTGCCATGGTGGTGTGTCCCCATGAGGACCCCCCAGGCTCTGTACAGGCACAGCCCTGGGGCACCTGTGGTCCCCAAGGAACCGTGTGTGGGGGGCTGAATTTCAAACTGAAGGTGTGATGGGGAGGTTTCACACCAGCACACTCATTCCTGCCCAAGGTGTAGAGACCCTGCACCCCCCCAGGGTCCCAGGAGACAGACAGATCTCCTCCACAAAGCACTAGAAAGCACCAGCACCCCTCACACCTCCCCAAGGCTCGAGCTGGAGCATCACCAGTTCTCCTGGCCCTGGCAACAAATGTGGAGGTGTTGAACACGGGGTGTGATGGGGTGATGGATGGTGGAGACAGGGAGGAGACAGGAGGGAAGGCAGCTCTGCCTTTGAGGCTGGTACGTGGGGGCTTGGAGCAGGTGGTCTCACTGCAAGCATCGACCTCAGTGGGTGTATGGGGGTTACAGCTCTGCGGCGTGGAGGCAGGAGCTGGCTGCTTTCACTTACACACACACTGATACCCCTTTTCCCTCTTCTCCCTCCAGACTGGAGCTGCTCTTTTCCTCCTGGAGTTTCACAGTTGGCTGGTCCTGAGGTCTGAGGTGCCCACCACAGCCCTCACCTGCGGAGCGGTGCCCCGGGTGGCACAGCGGGGCTGGGAAGGAGCAGAGAGCCCTGGGGTCCCCTCCAGCCAGGACTGTGTGCTAACAACAGCCTTGGGGACAGCTCTGCCAGCAGAGGACACTGGGGGAGCCTTGCCAGCTACATGTCACCTCCATCCTCCTGGCAAGGCAGCGATGGTGATGGAGCTGTGGCAGACCGCGGCGCAGCGAGGTCACGGCGACGGCCAGGAGGGCTCAGCAACGTGGTGCTCATGGGACCTGGCGTCCCCTGTCCTCTCCCACATGTGGAAGGTGCTGCCCAGGCAACAGCCAAACGCCTGCATGGTTCCCAGCCCCTGGAACTCTTGTCTGGAGGCTCCAGGGTAGGAGTCCAGAGCTCTACCCATGCTGCGCTCCCAGCAGAGGGGCCAGAGGCACCAGGGACATTTGTCTTCCCCTGAAGCATTGTACTCTGGCCAGGAACAAACCTCTCCCTCCATGGCAGCCTCTGTCCCTTCCATCTTTCTCTTGGCAGCTAAGTTGTTAATAAGCTTCCTTTTGCTATGATTCCATCTAAATTACTATTTTAAAACAACTACAGATGTGCTAAATTGGCTCAGCATAATAGGATGAGATGGAGAATAAAGGTTCCCCCAGTGGGCTGTCGCCAGCACAGGTAATTTATTACCTGGGTGGCTAATTATATGCTTCTCAGCTTTCTAGGGTGAAAACATCTTGATATTTCCTAGTTAAGGAGCCCTGACACAAGTAAAATGACCAGACATGTGAATAGGAAACACGGTGATTAAGTACCTGAGAGATGAAGAATGCAAAGGAAAAGGCCTTCTGCAGCCAGAAAAAATGAACTGTGTGATTTCCCCTGCACCTTGGGGGAGCAGGGAAGGGCTGGGCCCTCCCAACCCCAGCCAATTCAGGCACTTTGTGCATGAAAACTGCAGCTAACTGAATTCCAAGCTGGGGGATAACCCCCTCCCCACCACCACCACCAACCCAACCCAACAAACCTCCTGTAAATGAGAGAGGAAGAAGTTGTTCCATGAGTTCTGCATGTGCACTCGTGAGCTTCAGGGGCTGATGGGAAGGAGAGAGCCCCCCTTGCCCTCCCTTCTGCTGGGCTGGCTGCACCCCATCTCACCGGGCAGCCCCCCAGCCCTGCGAGGGATGCTACCCCACCCTGCCAGGCAGCCCCCCAGCCCTGTGGAGGGATGCTACCCCACCCTGCCAGGCAGCCTGGAGCTTCCCAGCATGAGGATCTTCCCCCATCCCATGGCCACCAGTCCCAGGAGGCACCCACCACCACCCACCTCCTCACGACCCTTCCGTCCTGCCCGCTGCTGTCCCAGGGCCCACAGGTAAGTGGCATACATCCATTACCCTCTCCTTCTTTATCTGCTTGACACAATGCATTGTTTGCTTAGTTACTGTGGCTGAGAGGAGGTGTCTTATAAAAGGCCCAGCCTGGGTAAAGGGGCCAATTTTCACAGCACTTAAAATCTATGGCGTGAGGCAAATCCCATCTAGAGCAGGGATGGCTCATTGAGCAGCTGGTGTCAGCCCCGGCCTCCAGCCACAGCAGAGGAGCCAGCAGCCCCAGGTTGTCTGTGGAGGATTTGCAGTAGGAAGGTGACATAAAACCTTGGCAAAGAGCTTGTGTTTCCCCTGGAAAAGCAACGATGAGATGAGATGAGGTGGGGTGGGGTGGGTTGCTGTGGTCCCTGGGGCTGGGCGAGCTGGGGGTTTGCTGCCTGCTGGGTGGCTGGTCCCTCACTCTGGATTTGGAGGCTGCTTGTGGGTGCAGCTCATGGTGGCCTCACCAGGTCCCATGGCTGGCGGGAGGGGGCTGAGGTCTGCCTGCCCCCCTCCCCCCCCAGAGCTCGCCCTGGTTTTGGCTCTTCCTGTGAGGCCACAAAATGATCTCCCCTCAAATGAGATCCAGACTTCAGGACCTTTGGGTGCTGCTCTAGAGCCCAAACCTTCCCCATTGGGCATCAAGGATGTAGGTACCTGCTTCTACCCGAGTCCTTTCCCACCCTGTTTGCAGTGCCCCCGGGTCCCCCAGCATCCCCCTGCCCAGGAGACTGACCTGGGGTCAGGACAGCTCGGGGACACTGGGTGCAACCCCAAGCAGATACTCCTGGAAGTCGTGTGAGGCTCTTGGAGCTCTTCCATCCCAGCAGTGGGAGGGACCAGGGTGACACAGCCTGGGGAGGGTCCTCTGCTCATCCCCAGCTCTCTGCAGTGGGGCAGCAGCAGCAGTGGCACCCTCTGGTTCATGCCTTCTGGTGGGGAGGGACGGGGCTGGGTGAAGCTGTGGCCAGGGGGTGGATGCAGCTGCAGCGGTGCCTGAGATATGGATCATGGAACCACAGACTGGTTTGGGTGGGAAGGGACCTTTAGACATCACCCCAGCAATGAGCAGGGGTGTCTTGAACTGCATCAGGTCACTCAGAGCCCCGTCCAGCCTGACCCTGAGTGTTTCCAGGGATGGGAATCCATCTGGGATGCCACAGCTGCTGTCACTGGGTCACCCCAGGGCTGCAGTGGAGCTTTTTCTGGAACCCACCTGGTTTAGCCTGAGCTGTGGAGCTGCAGTGGCTCATGGGTGTCCTGCAGCCCCCAGAGCAGGCAGGGAGGAGGAGATCTCTGGGAAGAAGGCAGAGTGTTTGGGATAAAAGGGACACCAGCAGCGAGGTGTCTGTGGCATGAAAGGGGGCTGGCTCTCAGGGATGGAAGGGAAGGACGTGTGTGCCTGTCCCTGGACTCCAGAGCTCGGGTGTTGTGCGTCTTTATCCTTCCACTTCTTCCTTAATGAGTAATTCATTAGCCTTGTAGTTCCTGCCTGGGGACTTGTAAACATGCAGCAGTGGTGCCCGTCGCTCCCCCCCCTCACCCTGCCCCATCCCACCCCCCTTCCCCGCAGCGCAGGCTGAGGTATCTGGCAAAACCCACTGGAGAACAAAGGTGCTGGCTGGTGCAGGATTATCAGGAAGCTGGGAGCAGGGCTGAGATAATGGGCCTGAAATAGCAGCCTGAGTGTGCTTCCTCCACACGCTGAGGGGCCGCCGGGACCCCTGGTGCTGGGACATGCCCAAGGTGGGCTGGGGGCACCGACTCCTTTCCAGTCTCCCAGTGATGCTCTGTGCTGGACAGTGGGCCAAGCTGAGCTGGGGGTCCCAGCTGCCCTGGGATGTGGCTGATGGGGATGCTGGTGTGGGGGGACAGTGTTGCTGGCTCCCTTGCTTTGTGTTTTGGGGGTGGTGAAAGAAAGACCCATATGCTTTTGGGGAGGGGGCTCAGCAGTCTGTGCTGTGATGTCTTTGGGCTGTCTGGGGCACGGAGCTGGGGTGGGGGGGATTGCAAAACAAGTGGGAGCGAGGTTGGGAAGAGGGGGCTGAGCCCAGGGAGAGGGGGCTGAGCCCAGAAAGAGGGGGCTGAGCCCAGGGAGAGGGGGCTGAGCCTGGTGAATCGCCCTGGGACATGCGCCGGCTGGACCTGGGGCTGTGGCACAGGGTGGGGGTGAAGCCAACTTGACAGGACTTAATTTGTTTCATTAAAACACCACTTTTCATAAGGGGCTGTTGGAACCCATGGGGCAAGGTCAGCAGCCTGTAGATGAGGGCTGTGGGGAGGCTGCAGGGTGGCAAAGCCCCTGGAGCGTGTGCCACATGTGAACCCCACCAAGGGGACGTGTCCCCCTGCACGTGTGCCCAGCCCAGCTCTGTAACCCAGTGGAGCAGACCCCGACCCAGCAGAGCTGGGGGGCTTGCTCCCCTCCATCAAATCCTGCCTGCTCCACCCCGAAATCTCTCCTCTGCCCCTTTCACAGCTGGGGGGGGGGGGAGCTGCTCAGCAGCCAGGCTCTGCTGCTGGCACAGCTTTTCCCCAGCACAGATAGTTAACAGCACAGGAGTTCCCTGCCCCCCAGGACAGGGGGTTTCCACAGCAGGGAGGCACTGGTGGCAGGGGAAATCTCCTGGTGCAAGCCTCAGACCTCCCTCCTCTGATGCTCCGGGGATGGGACTGAGAGGACTGCTGGCTTTTTCTCATTTCCTTGTGGAGGAAATGTGCTATTCCAAATAGGGCTTGTAGCTCCTTCAGAAATGAGTCATTACTTTGTACATAAGCTAAACACTGGAGCATAATCATAAATAAATACAACTGGCTCCATCAGCTGGAAATGAAACGCTTCCCGTCCTCCTTCGCAGAGCAGCGTGATTCACCCTGCTGCTTCCTAGCTCAGCCCCTGCTTTCAGCCAGGGTTGGAAGCTTGCAGGGCTCTCTGTGCTGTTGATCATAGAATCATGGAATAGAATCATAGACTGGTCTGGGTTAGAAGGGACCCCAAGGGTCACAGAGCTCCAACCCCCCTGCCACAGGCAGGGCCACCAACCTCCAGGCCTGGAGCTACACAAGGTTGCCCAGGGCCCCATCCAACCTGGCCTTGAACACCCCCAGGGATGGGGCACCCACCCCCTCTCTGGGCAGCCCCTTCCAGCCCCTCACCACTCTTTCTGTACAGAACTTCCCCCCAGTCTCTCCTCTCCCCCTTCCCTCCTCCAGCTTCACTCCATCCCCCTTGTCCTGCCATTATCTGTCCTTTGAACAAGCTGAATCCCCTCCTGCTTATCAGCTCCCTTCAGGGACTGGCAGGCTGCAGTGAGGTCCCCCCGCAGGGATCCCCCCAAAGGAGGGGCTTTATTCCATTCCCCCTTGTCCTGCCATTATCTACCCTTTTAAAGAGTTGAATCCCCTCCTGAAATGAGAGGATTGATCCCCGCTCTGCCTTGGATCTGCCCTGTGACTGGGGTTGAGGAGCAGTGTTTGCCCACATGTCTGGTGTTCAGGAGGAGATCAGCCCCCTGCACGCCCTGTCCCTTTGCTGCATCCTCGTGGGGCTGGCCCCGTCCCCTGCTATAGCCTGTCCCCTGCTATAGCCTGTCCCCTGCTATAGCCTGCCCAACGTCTGGGGGCTGCAGAACGCCTGCAGCTCACTGGGCAGGCCGCCTCCACCTCCACTGAGGGCTGTGCAAGCAGGCAGGAGCCAAAGGCACGATCCAGAGGGCTCAGGCACGGCCAGGATGCTCTCACTCCGAAGGCACAGGTCCCACCTATTTCTGTTCCCCAGCCCCTCTCTCCCCTGTCCTGCAGCAGCCAAGCCACGGGCTGCTTCACGTCTTTTTTTGCCTTGCCCCCTCCCTGGGTGGTTTCCAGCCGGATCAGTTCCCCAGCCTGACTCACTGGGAGCACTGGGACACAGCGGAGACTGGGAGGAAATGCCCCTGACCCAGCTGCGCTCCTGCCCTGCTCTGGGCATCACCTGGGAACCAGGAACGGCTCACACATAGAGGGGGGGAAAGTGCCTTGTGCCTCGGGCTCCCCGACCCTCTTCCCCAGCACGGAAAGGAGGCAGGCACTGGATTAGACCAGGAATCCCATGCCCACCCTGCCTGGCCTGTGGGGAGAGCCTGGGTCCAGCTGGGTTTGGCATTTCAAGTCAGGGCTGGCTGCTGGGAGGCAGCTCACTGGCTGCACAGCATCGTGTTCAGCCCAGAGCCCATTGCCCACACACCTCACCCCATCTGAGTGGTGATCCTGGGGCTGAGACCCAGCACAGCTCCCTGGGACTCAGGCTCCAGAGGAACCAGCCGGCCGGCCGGTCGCATCCCTGCGGCATAGCTGCTGCCAGGGAATGGGAGTATTCGGGCTCCTAATCCTCCCCCAGCCACCCCTGGCTCCTGGGTGTCTGGCCTGGGCTGCAAAGCTCTTGGTTAACAGCAGCTCTGGCAGGCTCGTGGGTGAGGAGGTCAGCTCAGGCATCCGAGGTCACCCTTAGGGTTACCCCCGCTCCTCATTTAGGCAAGAAGAAATCATTCTGCTTCACTCTTCCCCTGGGGTCTGAGGGGGCTGAGCAGGTCTGGTGCCTTTTTCCAGGGCGGGATGTCCTACCCTGCTGCAGGATGCACAGGTCTGGGCTGTGTGCCCTGGGCAGAGCAAGGCAGCTTTCCCACAGCCAGCACTGCACATCTGTCCTTGTTCTTGCCCTTTGTTACTTTTGCCCCATGTCAGCAGCAGCAAGGGGCAGTCCAGCCTGGGAGGCAGGAGGTGCTCTGTAGCCTGGGAGCTCCTTAAATCCACCTCTTTGCTCCTAGTTGTGCTTTCCCCCTGCCATACCCTAAACCACAAAGCCCTACATCCAGCCGTTCCTCAAAGCTGAGCTTGCCCTGCCCAGATCTTCCCTGTGATTCCCACCCTGCCAAGAAACCTCAGAGACCTTGGTGTGCACCGTGGTCCAAATCTGACTCTTAAGTTAAATACCTGCAGTTGCCTGTTTTGGCAGAGCTGAGCTGCTGGACCTGCTCCCTGCAAGGCCAGGCTGCAGCTTGTACAACAGGCACGTTAACTGCTTTTCCAGCTGTCGGCAGCTCCTGGGCTGTAAAACACAGGCTGATGTTCCAGCTCTGCACCTTGCCAAGGAGATGCCAGTGGTGCTGGGGGTGGTGGGTGGGTTTTTGGCTTGTAGGGTGGGTTTTTTGGTTGGTTTTTTTTTTAAAAAAAGATGGTTTCTAGAAACTGGAGGAAATCCCCAGCAGCAGCAGTGGTTCTTCCACGGGAGCTGGTGTGTGTGGCTCTGGGCAGGGACCAGGCTCCAGCAGCGCTCCCCAAGCTGGGCGGCTGCTGCTCCATCCCCAAGGGGAGAACAAGGCAAGTTGGGAACGTTTGGTGCCTCGCTGGGGCTGTGAGTCTTCAAGGGGGAGGTGAAATGTCCCCAGGTCTCTCATGTCTCAGGACCTGCTGTCCCATGCAGCAGCACTGTGGATGCCCCAGCATCCCAGGAGCCCAACCCAGCTTTTGGGTGGGAAAAGGGGTGTTAGCTGCCCGGCCAGTCTGAAATCAATTTGTGCCTATCTTTGAACCTGATTCCTCTCTAAGCCTGTTTTGGCTCTGTTTGTTTGGAGTAGACCTCGATCCTAAAGGGAACAGCAGACGAACCAGACTAAACATCAAATATTAAATAGCAACTGCTAATATGACAGCCATTAAACACCAGCCCTCTCCTGCCTGGGGAGCAGCTGGAAGCTGGGCTGCACACCCACCTCTGCAGCCCGGCGCTACCGAAGCCCCAGTCAGGCTGCACGTGTATATATCAAATTCCTGGAACGAAGAAGAAATCCAGTTTCCTGCTGCCAATCTCTCTGGCATTCGATCTTCTGCATCTGCTTTTGGCTGAGGTGGGAGGAGAGCGATGTACTTTCCCCTCCTGAGATGCAGGGGAAGGGGAGCGCGTGGCTGCCCAGCTGGCTGGCTGGGCCAAGGTGCTCAGCAGAGATTGCCAGGGCAGCTTCTGCCCCCATCCTGCTGGAAAATTAAAGAAATCTTGTTTTGTTTTGGGATGAATCCAAGAGGCTTTGAAGTCCTGGGAGGGATCTGCTGGCCAGGCAAAGCCTTCTCCCTCTCCTGCTTTCCCTCTCTCTCTCTCTCCCGCAGCATTTCAAAGCGGCAGCGCTGGGATAAATCCAGGCAGGGGGTCCTGAGCGTGGCCTGGGGGAGCTGGCTCTGAGCACCCCAGCTCCGGCCATGGGTTTGCCTGGTGAGGACTTGGGGAGGTGTTCATGGCTGAAACACCCCCAAGGAGTGTGGAGGAGCAAACCTCAGCTGTCCCTGTCCTCGCTCGTGCTGCGTGTCCCTCCCATCTTGGCCATCCCCTACCTCCCTTCATCAGGGGTGACCCCAGCTGGGGCTGGGCGAACACGGGTGCCCCAGGATCCCTCGTGGGGCTGTGGGGCTGGGGTTAGGGAGCAATGGGGGATGAGGTCCCAGCTGCACCCCTGAGCCACACATCCCCATCACCTGTCAGGGGGCACCGGCAGCCGCGGCTGGGTGCAGCCCCGGGTCCTGCCCCTCATCGGCCGCGCTGCTCCGGGTTCCTTGAGCCACTTCTTTATCACATTGTGAGCATACCTTCCACTTGACTTAACACTAACATATGTACAGTCGGCATTGCAGTAATGCCTTACAAATTAGCTCGGGCTGATTGAGAGATTATCTGCCGGTCCCAGGCTCCTTCCACCCCCCAGCCCTGGCCCCCATCTCCTTGCGCGGGGGCTCCGTCCCGGGGAAGGGAGCTGGGGCCCTCTCCTGGTGCAGGGGCTGCCTGGAGCTCCCCATCCCGCTGAGTTTCTGGGAAGCATTCCTCCCTCCTTCCCCTTTCCCTCTCTCACTGGCCGAAGGGCTTCTTTTTGGGGTGCTGCAGCGAGGTGTCCCCCTGCACCGCGCTGCTCGGTGGGGGAACCAGCACCCCAGCTCTGCGTGGGGATGAGCAGAGGCGAGCATCCATCCCATGTCCTGCATCCCAAGGGATGGAGCAGCTCCATCTCCAGAAAGCTGGCAGGAGAGCGGGCAGCACTGGAGGGAGGGGTGACCTGTGCTGCAGCCAGAGGAGGAGAGACCCCCCCCCAAGACCCTCTGGGCCCTGTCGCAGAGGGGGCTGCAGCATCCCTCTGCCTGCCCCGGGTGTTCTCAGCTCCAGAGGGGGAAGGCAGACAGGCTGTGCACTTCTCAGAGGGCTGTCAGGAGAAAACCCTGAACAGCTCAAGTGCTGTGCTTCAGGCCCTGCTTCTGCTGCCCCAGCAGTGCAGCCTTCTCATCAGGGGAGGTTTGAAGCCCTCCTGGAAGCATCCCCATGGCCCAGCAGTTTCCCTGGGCACATGTCACTCTGGGTTTCTTTGTTCTGAGCTGCCAGTTTCCTGCAGCCCTCTCCTGTTCCTGAGCACTGGGTACGTGGTACCTGCCATGCTGGAGCCTTGTTTCTGTGCTGCTGAGCGCTGGGGAGTGCTCTGTGGGCACGTTTCTGTGCAAGGGGCTGTGGAAAGCAAGAGCCTGTTCTGCAGTGTTCCCTGAGCTGCTCACACAGGGTTATTACAGCTGGAAAAGAGCCTCTACCAGCTCACCTGCTCCACTTTATCCTGGGATCAGGCAGGTAAACCAGCCTTGTCAGATGTGTGCTTAGCCTTATCCTCGAACATCTCTGGGGAAGGCAATTCCACAGCCTCCTGAGCAGCTTGTTCCACCAGCTGAGCCCTAGTTAGAGTTGTAGAGGTTTCCCTAATGTTTAACTTTAATTTTCTCTACTGCAGCGTAGCACCATTAGTACCAGTTTGAGCTCCTTGGTGGCTCCTTTCCCCNTGAACTGACGTGGTTCAGCCCAATTCCACTTCATGTGGGTTAAGGTGGGCTGAGCTTAGGGATGGTGTTGGGTTTAAATGGTTTTAGGCACTGCCTAAGTGTCCTCTTGTGAAGGCAGCTGGGCTGGGGGGGCTGCTGCCCTGGCTGCCTCCTCCAGCCAGCAGGGCTGGGGACATGGGAGATGGGGTGACCCCCCCCTCCCCATGGGGTGGGCACACGGGGGGTTTTTGGACTCACAGGCTGGGTGTGGGGATGGTGATGGTGGGGGAGTGAGGTCTGGGCAGGGTTTGGGGGTCCTGCTTGGGGGTCCCTCCATTCCCTCCCTATCACAGAGTCATAGGGGTTGGAAAGGACCCCAAGAGATCATCAGGTCCAACCCCCTGCCAAAGCAGGTTCCTTAGGGCAGAGGATTTCACAGCACCCCTACCCATGGGCACCCACCCTCTCCAGGTCCTCGTGGGGAGGGGGTGTGCAAGGCACAAGCACCCACACCCTGCCCCAGGGAGTGGGGAATTTGCCAGACCCCAGCTCACTCCCCTCCAAAGCTCCTTTTTCCACTCTCCCCCATCCTGCCTCGTCCCCAGGCCAGGGAGGAGGAGGGAGGGGACAGGCAGGGGCTGCCTGGAGCAGGGGCAGGTGGCAGGGGGCAGGTGGCAGGGCTGTGTCTCCCACGGGAAGGCATCTGCATGTGTCAGCCGAGCTGCCAGAGCGTCTGGGCAACGAGCATCACACACAGACCAGGGAGAGGAGACTGGAATGTGAAGAGGAAACGAGTACATGGAAACTCAAACCTCTCCCCAGATGAGAAACAGAGGGGAGAGAGGGGTTGGTTTTTTTTTTTTTCTGGCAAGTGAAGTGGTAAAAAAAGAAAAAAAGAAAAAAAAAATCTTGATTTTCTTCCTCATTTGTAAATTTTTAAATCACACTGAGCTCTGGTCATGCCTCTCCTGCACCCAGTGTGTGCCAGCCTGCAAGGAGCCTGCAAGGAGCCTGCAAGGAGCCTGCAAGGAGCCTGGAAGGAGCCTGGAAGTAGCCTGCAAGGAGCCTGGAAGTAGCCTGGAAGGAGCCTGGAAGTAGCCTGCAAGGAGCCTGGAAGGAGCCTGCAAGGAGCCTGGAAGTAGCCTGCAAGGAGCCTGCAAGAAGCCTGGAAGTAGCCTGGAAGGAGCCTGGAAGGAGCCTGGAAGTAGCCTGCAAGGAGCCTGGAAGTAGCCTGGAAGGAGCCTGGAAGTAGCCTGCAAGGAGCCTGGAAGTAGCCTGCAAGGAGCCTGGAAGTAGCCTGGAAGTAGCCTGGAAGTAGCCTGCAAGGAGCCTGGAAGGAGCCTGCAAGGAGCCTGGAAGTAGCCTGGAAGGAGCCAGCACCCTCTGGTCACTGCTGGCAGACCTGTGCCTCTTCCTGCCCATCAGACTGTGGGGACAGTGGCTGTCCGTGTGTCCGTCCGGGGCCTCACACTGATGGGGAGCAAAGGGCTGCTCGTGGGTGTCCTGTCCCTCTGGTCACCGTGTCTCCCAGCTGCTCTTTATCTCCCCAGCCCAGCTGGCAATTCCTGTGCCCCCTCTTGCCTCTGGCACTGTGGTTTCTCTCCAGCTCCCCCCTCAGTGGTGGGTGGGTGACGTTCCCCATCCCCATCCCTCCCCACCAGCCCTGGCTGGCACAGCTGCCCCCCTCCCCAGGATGGGCTGTGGGGACCCCCCATCACTGTCCTTGCCAAGGAGATGGGGAGATTTTCAAGCCTCCAAAGATCAGGCTGCAGCCATCCTGGTGGGATCCCTGTGGCTGGCTGAGATGGATCCGAGCTGGTGGGTGGGGGGAGCGGGGGTCTCCTGGGGCTTTTGGTGTGAAGAGAATGGGCAGCATCCCCAGGAGAGGTCAGTCCTCGCTGGGCAGGTGGGATCTCAACCTCCTGCCAGGGGGATGATGTCCCCAAGCACACACTGCACGAGGGAGCATCTCACAGGTCCCGTTCAGCTGGTCTTTGGGGGCTTTTCCTGGGCCCCGCACGGTCCGTGGGCTGTGACATTCATTAAAGGGTTTATTCAGCAATATTCTATTTTCTCCCCTTACTGAGCAGCTGTAGCAGGAGCCTTTGATCCATCCAGGGCCCATTTGTAAGCAATTTACCTCAGGAATTCAGCAGTGAAGCTGGAGCAGCTCCACAGGGTGACTGAGCCCGGGGCCGCCTGTGCAGTGAGGGTACCAGAGCATCTCTCACCCCCTTGGGATGTGTTTCCTCTGGGTATCCCACAGCATGTGCTGCGTTCTGGCTGTTCCTGCTGAGGCTGCTGGCAGTAGGCACAGCTGCCAGCCTTGCCATGCCTAACCAAGACAAAGCAGGACACTGGGCAGGGGCTGAGCCGATGGTTGCAGGCCTGCAGTACATGCAATGTTTGTTTTGGGGTATTTATCTCATTCACTTTACAAGGTGGGAAGGTTTATTTATTTATTTTTAAAGCAGACCA
>VZTU01001693.1:19848-38620 GCA_013400835.1 Zapornia atra
AAGGCAGAGCCTCATCCCTGCAGTGTCCCCTATGTGGTGTGGTGGAGCAGCCCTGCTCTTCCCCCACTCCCCAGCACGGGCTGGGCTCACAGAGCCATAAACTAAGAGTCTGTGGCGTGTTCAATCGATTACTCCCCTCATGCACTGTTTTTGGAGACAGGTAATTTATTTCAGACTCTCCATGAAAAAAATTTTTTAAAAAAAAATTTAAAAAAAAAATAATAATATCCCCTTTTTCTTCCCTTTTGGGTTTTCAGACCTGCCCCTGCCCCTTTGCCCCCACCTCCCCCTCTCACGCCCCCCCAGACGCCAGCCTTTCCCAGTGAAAGGTGCAGCCCAGTGAAACCCAAGGCAGGTAATGGCTTTCTCACCCCATCCATACTGCTCCAGCAGCCGCCTCACCAGCTGCATCCCTTTATTTCGGAGAGACAAGGGGGAGAGGGGGGGGAAGTGCCAGCCCCCTCCCTTTCCCTCTCCTCCAAGGCCTCCCCATAAAAGAGAGGAAGATATAAAGGGAGCAAGTGTTTGCAGAGATAGAGTTTCCATGAGAAGGGAAGTGGGGGCTGCGTGGTGTCCGGGCAGGAGCAGGTTCACCAGCTCCTGCTGCGCTCAGCAAGGGCTGGCACACAGGCTCTGCCCTCTCTGTGGGATGGGGCACCTGGGCTGGGACCTGCTGGGGTTTTGCTGCTGGCCTGGGTGTGAATCCCAGTGCTGGGCTCAGAGGTCCTGGCTGGATGTGGGTAGAGCTCAGCCCTGGGCCCCCTGTGATGCTCACACAGCCCAGCTCTTGGCACTGCATCAGGCTTTGCTGCTCCCCCCTGCTCTGGGGACAGCAACACCTCTGAGCTGATGGCTGGAAGGGGAGAACCAGGTTCAGGGTTGTCAGGGGGTCTGCTTGGGGCTGTCTGTTCCCATCTAAGGTGGCTGCAGCCAAGCCAGAGGACTGGTGCTCACACAGCCCCCCATGTGTGGTGCAGGGGCTCCTCTCCATCCCTCACCCAGCTCCTCTCCACCCTTTGCCCAGCTCCTCTCCATCCCTCACTGAACCCTCATCCAGAGGCTGCTCCCAGTCCCAGGGTGTGGAGCCTGGTCCCTGGGCCAGAAGCTCCAGTGAGCGATGGTGGTGACTGTAGACACCACCCCTCATGCCCAGACCTCCATCCATCCCCTGCTGTCAGAGCCTTGCAGAGCTCGGGGGGCGGGAGGGGACCCGAAGATCCCTGCTAGGTGGTGTATTGCCTTACACCCCAGAAGGTTTCCATCCCCTGTGCTCTGGGCTGCTGGGAAAAGGGGACATTCCTCATCATTCCCAGACTTCCTCATTCCTTTGCTCCTCATTCCCCTCCTCACACCAGGGGCGGATTGGGGAGCACAGAGCTGAGCCCCCCCGGGAAGGGCAGCGCTGAGGATGCTCCAGGGTCAGTGCAGCCCGGCGCCTGCACAGACGGGTCTGGGGGGGCTCAGACACCCTCCTCCACCCCCCTCTGTGTCCCCAGGGGCATGCAGCCGGCCACTTTGTGCAGGGAGGAGAAAGTGCTGCTGGTAACAGGAGCTTATCAGAACCCAGCGCTGGGCTTTGGCCAGGCTGGCTGGCTGGGCAGCTATTGTTTCCAACTGGGGGGAGTGGGAGAGGCTTTTATCTCCTGATGGAAAAGGCATTACCAGGGGAAACAATAAATATTGGGGAACAGGGGAGGAAGAGGGAACAGTATGTTCCTGGAAGACTCTGTTGCCAGGCCAGCACTGCTGGGGCTCGTTGGTCTTTGTGCTGGGCTGTGCTCCCCAGGACAGGGAGAACAGATCACCCCCCAACAGCCCCATTGCATGGCCAGAGCCCTTCCCTTTCCCCTTGGAACTGCACCCAGCCACTTCCCAGGCACCCCACGCTGTGCACCCCTCTTGCCCCTCTTGCCTGCTGTTCCTGGGGACCCCCACACCTCATCTCTTGCTGTCAGCCCTTTTTCCCACCGTGCTCTTTGTTCACAAGGGCTCCTGCTGTCCCGAGGATCCCAGTGCTGGCAGGAAGGCAGACTCCCCACAGTGGGAACGGGTGTCAGAGGAGCCCCTCTGCCTGCCTGACATCTCCTGTCTCCCAGATCAACGACCCCTCCTCTGGAAGGATGCCTGGGCAGCAGGAATATTTGGATCATGAAGACTTAAGTCTGTTCTCTGACGTTTCGGAGCTGTGGCTACTCCCCCCACCCTGGCTGTCCCCCTCCAAAGGAGTCTGCTGGGATCAAAGCCTGCCCGAACCTTTTCCATATGCCCGGCTCCTCCGACGGGCCCCTCGGCCAGGTGGCTTTTCCCAGCACACCACCCACAGACCTCCCACTTCTAAGGGAAACGCAGTACAGCTGGGCCAGGGAGGCGATTAGGAAGCAGCTCCCTCATCACCCCTTCTCGTGGGCCATCCTAGAGAAGCTTGCTGAAGCCTGGAGAGCCTGGCATGGGGCTCCGTGCCTGGCTGACCTTCACCCGCCTGGGCTGTGCTGTGCCACGCAGTGCATCCTTGCTGCCATGGCTGATGTGGGTGTTTGCATCTCCAATGCCTTTTTTGGCCACGAAAGGCTTTTTGGCAGAGTTCTCAGACACATCCACCCAACTTCACTCAAGTCCATCCCATCTCTGTGCTGGTGCAGCCGAGCCATCCCCAGCACGCCAGCCAGGGGCTCCGACCCGTGCCAGCAGCACATGGAGCTGCTCAGGGTTTCATCAGGAGCTTAAGGACTCTTTGGGTTGCAGGCGAGTCAGCTGCCTCTCTGGAATGTTCTTTCTGTGTTCAGCTGCCGAAGGTTTGGTAAATATATGACCAGGCATCAGGAGCTTGCAAGACAAACCACCTCATTGGGAATTTGGAGGAGAACAACAAGAGTGATTAAGCTGCTGAAGGGATTGACTTATGAAGAGAGATTAAAAGAGCTAAATCTGCCTAGCTGGGCTCGCCGACATCCACGGCGAGATAGGATCATATCTACAAGTATATGGAGGGCATAAATCACAGCTCAGGGATTTGTGGGGGGCAGCCCCGGGAGATTAACGGGGAGGAACAGACATAAGTAGAGCACGGGGAGAGAAATCAGCCACAGCAGATCTGGGGAGGATTCCTGGGCTGGAGAAGAAGGATCTGCTGGGAAAGGCAGGAGCTCCTCGCTGGGCTGAGGAGCGGCACACAGGGAGAGGTCCTGCAGTGAGGTGGGAGGCAGGGCTTGCTGGGACTGGGATACTTGGGTCCCCTGCCACCTTCTGGGATAGGCCTGGAAAACTGCAGTGAAGGGGGGAGGTGGTCATGCCTCTGTCAGTAAGATAGGGCCCCAGGAAGGAGAGGGGCTCTTGGGTTTATCAGGAGCAGCAGTGGAAGGGAGAGAGGGCAGAGACGCCCCTCGGCGTCACCCACAGCAAAGCAAAACCAAACGTGGCAAAGCAGAAGATAACGTGACCCATCCAAGTGTTTGGCCCACCCAGGTCCCAAGTCCAAGACGTGGGGGCAGGATGGAGGTTGGGTACAACCTGCACCGCCACGGGGTTCATCCCCAGGGATCCCCAGAGCAGCTCCCAGTGATCCCAGCAGTCTGGGTGGGTCATTGCTGGGCACTGAGGGAGAGCAGCTGTGGGACAGCACGGTGGGTGGCACAGGACCGTGGAATGACACGTTGTGGCCCTGGCTGATGGGTCCAGCAGCACATGCTGGAGGTAGCAGCAGTGTTCCCTGTGCCAGGGAGCCTGGCAGGGCTGGAGGGAGCTGCCTGTGAAGCTGGGATGGTTTTGCAAGGTGCAGCCTGGAAAAGGAGGTGGTGACTTGACTCTGAGCGGTCTCAGTGCTGCTCAGGAGCTGTCTCAGTGCTGCTCAGGAGCCATCCACCCAGGGACTCTGCGAGGCAGCAGCTCCTGAACCAACCACACATCTGCTCTGCCTGAGGCGAGTTCCCACACAGATAAACGAAGATGCTGAGGCAGGAGCTGGCACCCTCTGATGCAGCCCCTGAGGAAAAAGGGAATATCTTTCTGACAGCTTCTGAGGATGCCTGGCTCCCACACACCGCTGTGTTTGATTGGGTTTGAGAAACAGTTAATGGGCACAATTTTCCAAGGGGGATTCAGCAGGAATCCCTCCTGCCTGGCGCAGGGGCGAGCTGCAGCATCCCTGCCACCAAGATGCCTGGCCCTGTCCTCCCTGTGCTCCTGTGCCACAGGCATCTGGGGGGTCCTGGTGTGACAGCCACGGGAGGAGACATGGGGCTGGGTCTGCCCACAGTGACATGCAGGTCACACTCAGCCTTTGCCACCTTCATGGCAAGATGCTGGTCCTGAAAGGAGTGGGAGCTCCCTCCCTCCCATCAGCAGCGAGTCTGGGTCGGTGTGGAGCTCAGAGAATAATTCACCCTGCGTGAATTCACTCAAGGCTTTTCCACTCCCAGCAGCTCCTACGAGGATGGGCTGGAGGAACTGGGGCTGTTCAGCCTGAGAGGGGATCTGATCAATAGGGATCAATAGCTGAAGGGTGGGACCCAGGGGGACATGGGCAGCCTCTGCTCAGTGTCTGTGGGGACAGGACAAGGGGCGATGGGCTCAAGTTGGAGCACAGGGAGTTCCCCCCCAATGTGGGGAAGAACTTCTTCCCAGTGAGGGTGAGGGAGCCCTGGGACAGGCTGCCCAGGGGGTGTGGAGTCTCCTTCTCTGGAGAGATTCCAGCCCCGTCTGGACACCGCCCTGTGTGCCCTGTCCTGGGGACCCTGCTTTGGCAGGGGGTTGGACCCCATGGGCTCTGGGGGTCCCTTCCCACCCCTGTGAGTCTGTGAGCCTGTGATTCCTGACTCCTCACATGAGGCCCCGTTTGCATTCGCTGGGATAAGGAGAGCTCTGGGGGTTCCCTGTCACCCCCTTCCCGGGTGGTTTCCTACCTGCAGGCAGGACCAGTTAATAGACACTGTGAGCACCCCGAGCCCCGGTGGGGGCTGGCACGGGGACAGGCTGGTCTTTGCTAAACCAGTTCCTTTAATGCTGCTCATTTTCTCTGACATCTGCACCCAACACCAGCCGAAAGGGAAGCACAGGAGAAACACAGTTCCCACTCCCTGCTGCAGCATCCCCTCCGCAGTGACCTGTGTGCTGGCTCTGCCCAGCTGCTCGCTCCCCTCTCACCATCCTGTGCAGTCCTGTGGTCCCAGCTCTGGGCCACCAGCCCGGTTCCACCGCTGCCAGCCAGCCAGGCCAGCTCAGCCCTTTAAACACTCCTTCCCCATGAGCAGCTCCCAGGTCTCTCATTCCTCTCCTTTCCAGCCCAGCCCTTGGCTTCCACTGGCAATTGACAAATGAGGCTTTTGCCTCTAATTCCAGCTTGCCTGGCATCCTCAGCAGAGGCAGCTCTGCGGAGAGCAGCGGGTTCCTCACAGCCAGCGGGAGGGAGGCTTTTCCTCCCCTCTCTGCTCCCTCCCCCCCGCCTTAATTGCAGCCCAACGTGGGCTTCTGAGGTGTATTAAACATACAAATTATTCTGCAAAGCCTCATGAAGTGCCAGTTACCAAGGGCTCTAATGGGAAATGACAGTGCAACCAGAGAAGCTGTTAACGTCAAAGCATTGTCTGAAATCGCTCTGGCAACAGGCTCCTTCTGCAGGCGTGGTGTGCGGGGACAGGCACCTCTGCAGCCCCAGTGCCACCCCAGGCAAGGTGTGGGCTGTCCCCCCTGCCATACCCTGGGTCTGCACGGGCACCCCCAGACCCGGGCATCGTGCTGGGACCCGTGGAGGACGAGACGCTCCTGGCAAAAGGCTTCCCCCAGCTGCACCTGCGGTATGGCGCTGGTTCCTGGAGCGCTGCTGATGGATTGGAGGGAGTTCAGAGGAGAAGCAGGAACACAATCAAGGAGCTGGAGGGCATGATTTATACAGCGAGTTTAAAAGGGCCCCATAATGGCAGCAATAATCAGCACACAGTGTTTTTCAGCTGTGCGCTCAGACGGGGCTCACGCACGCTACACCCAACCGCAGGAACAACGTCACTACACCTTGTGTGGACAGCTGAGCGAGGCAGGAACCGGCTGTGAGTCCCCTTGGAGCTGAAACCCTGAGCAGGAGGGGAGCTGGCGAGCTGTGCCCAAGGGGATGCAGTGAGTAGGGCAAAGGCGTGGAGGTGGGGAAGGAGAAGGGAGGGTGAGTATCAGGCAGGGCGGTGGATGGGCACTGTCGCCATCCTGGAGCTGGAGGGACAGCCTGCTGTGTGCTAACAGGGGTTTCCAGGGATGCTGGTGTGGGGTGTGTGGCCGGCTGTGGGTGCTGCTGGAAGGAAACAGGAGAGGTTTGGGTCTCACTGGACATTCAGAGGAGGTGCCCGTGATGGGGGGAACGATCAGACGAGGTCCCGGCGCCTGGTTCATGCTCAGCTGCAGGGATGGTGCTGGGCTGTGTGTGCCTGGTGTCTCCTGTCTTCTTGGCCATGGGCTGTAAAGGGTTAACAGCTTGGCTGTGGCCAGAGCCAGCACCACCAACTTCTTCCTCTCTGTACAGCAAGATGCTGAGGGCTGGCAAGTCCTGGCCTGAGGAAGAAGAGGGAGCCCTTTCATGCAAAGCATCCCGGGTCCCCCAGGGCCTCTTCTTTTAAATTAATGAAGAGATGCAGAGTGACAGAAGCACAGGATCTCCTGGGTTGGAAGGGACCCACAAGGACCATCGAGTCCAGCTGCTGGCTCCACACAAGGAGAGTGCCCGAGGAGACGTGGAAGAGCACCTGAAGAGCCTTAGGGACAGAGGCAGGGTTGTGAACAGGACTGTCCCTGCTGCCTCCTTCCATCATTCCCTCAGGGCATTTCTGCTGCCCTGACCCCACAGCCCTACTGTCTGCTGGGGCACAGGGGACACATCTTCCCAGGGCTGCCTGCCCGGGGGTTCCTCCTGAGAGACCCGGTCTGGAGGCTGCAGGGATCTGAGCCCTTCCCTCCTGCCCTCCCAATCCACAGCTGCCCCAGCTCGGTCACATCCTCTGAGCCCCAGCCCTCCTCCTCCTCCTCCTCATCCTCCTCCTGGGATAGTCCCAGCCCTTCTGGTCCCCAGGCAGGGCCTGTCCAGCCTTTGCCAGCTTCTGTCTCTCCTCTGCAGCGTGGGCAGTGGGACCCAGTGGGCCCTGGACTGATCCTTCCACTCCCAGCCTGCTCTCCAAGGAGCATGATGAAGCCCAACAGTCTAAACACAGGCCAGCCTAACAAAGGTGAAGGCGGTGGGAGGCGTAGATGCCCGTAGGGAAAACTCCCTCTCCGTGGCTCAGCGATGGGTGGCTGCTGTCCTGGTGGCCATGGAAGTGGAGGGGGAACGTTCCTACCAACACCAACCCCACAAAAAGCAGAGGGGAATGAAAATAAACCCCCCCCAACCTTGTCTCCAAACTCCTGTTCCCAGCAGCTCCGAGGACTGCGGAGGAGAGAGAAACATGGATCCAGCTGGGGGGGAGCAGGGCACAGCTCAGGGCTGGAGGGGGATTTAGGGCCTTGAACTCCAAAGTCAGGGTTTGATCACTGCACCAGGCAAGGAGAGTCTCTGGGAGTGGATGTCACGTTAAACAATGTGTTGTAATAAGTGTTTTATGCTGTAGAGGAGGAGAGAGCAGTGAAATCCCCCGGAAGAGCTAATTACTGCAAATTCCTTTTCAATAAAACAAGACACAAAAAAATCCCCTCTTAATGGAAAAATCCATTTAAGGCTCAGATGAGGTAACTGCAGTTCATGTCCTCAGCGCATCGTTAGTGGGAGTCAGATGGGCTTTCCTCCCTGCTCAGCCAGAGCAGCCCGGAGCTGCTGGCGTGAGGTGGAGGTGTCGGGGTCTGCAGGGGGAAAGGGATCCCTTGGAGACTGAAATCCCTGGGAAAAGCCTTTTCATAGAATCATAGAATCCCAGCCTGGGCTGGGTTGGGAGGGACCCCAAGGATTACAGAGCTCCAACCCCCTGCCACAGGCAGGGCCACCAACCTCCAGGCCTGGAGCTACACAAGGTTGCCCAGGGCCCCATCCAACCTGGCCTTGGACACCCCCAGGGATGGGGCACCCACCCCTTCTCTGGGCAGCCCGTTCCAGCCCCTCACCACTCTCTCTGTACAGAACTTCCCCCCAATCTCTCCTCTCCCCCTTCCCTCCTCCAGCTTCACTCCATCCCCCTTGTCCTGCCAGTCTCTGCCCTTTAACAAGCTGATTCCCCTCCTGTGTCTCTGCTCCCTTCAGGGACTGGCAGGCTGCAGTGAGGTCCCCCCACAGCCTTCTCTTCTCCAGGCTGACCCAGCCCAGCTCCCTCAGCCTCTCTTTGTAGGGCAGCTGCTCCAGCCCTCTGAGCATCCTTGTGGCTCCTCTCAACCCTCTCCCACAGCCCCCCATCTTCCTTGTGTTGGGGGCCCCAGCTCTGGATCTTTTAGTGCTTGTGGGGGAGCTCGTGTCACAAGTCAGGGTGAACCCCTTTATTTTGGACCATGGCAGGATGGGGGTGGGGATGAGGAGGAGTGCAGGGGCTTGCAGGCATCCCCTCCTCCTGGGCACGGCCATCCCCAGGGTGTCAGACGCTGTGTTGCACCACTGGCATGGTGCAACTGGTGCCTGGAAGGGATGGGGGGAGCTGCCCAACGTGCTCTGCCTGCATCCCCCTGCACCAGTGAGCCGGGCACCCCGAGAGCCCCACACAAACTCCATCACCACTCACAGCCTGACCCAGTGGGAGTGAAGCAGAGAGCAGAGCTGGGGGTGGGTCTGTGCCGTCCCTGACACTCTGTGTGTGTTTCTCTGTGACTTGAACTGGGGCCAGTCTGGTGGGTTTCTTGCACAGGGGAGCAATATATTGAATTACATGGATGTCCAGTGCTGAGGAGAGACACAGTTCTTTTCCACATGCCTCCTGCAGCTGCGTGACCCCAGGAAACCCAGCAGTGGGCTCTGTCTTCAGAGACAAGCAGGGACTGCTTGGTGTGTGTAAATGCCCCCCCCCCTGCTGTCCCCAGCCTCTGTGTGTGCGTGGGATGGGGGGGATGAATCCCCACCGAACACACCCGTGTCCCACTGAGGCCACAAAGCACAAACACGGGGTATTTACTCCCTGCAAACCCACAGGGTGGAAATGCAGTTTGTGGGGTGGGGGCTCAGTAGCCCCCTGGTCAGGAGACCTGACCTCAGCTGCCTGGGGAAGGGATGCGAGGCTGCTGCTGGGAGCTGCTGGAGGCACAGACAGGTCGGTCTGCCAGGTATTTCTCTGCACCACCTTGACCAGGCTGGCGTGGCCCAACAGTCCTCTCCTGCCCTGACACTGCCAGGGAGGAGCAGAGAGAGCAGGGATGCAGGATGCTCTGCGGCAGTGGTACCCCCAGCACAGCCTGTGGGAGTCAGACCCAGCCCAGGAAGAAGAAACCCACATCCTATAAACCAGCTTGGGAGTGGCTGAGGTGTGGCTCAGCTGTTGGCACACAAAGGGACCCATCCTTTCCATCCCTGGTGCTGGCACTCAGCATCCCACAGGCCGTCCTGGGAGGAGGGGGGCTTTGTTGATAAGGTCTGGGGCTTCTGAGGAAATAATAGCAGGGGGTGTAATGGATTTTTTTTTTCCTTAGTGTTTTAAAGAAAAACGTAGGGTAAAGAGCAATGTGTGTAGGGGAGAGACCCCACTGATGTGGGGCATTGCTACCCAAGCACGCTGCTCCCAGGCAGCTCCCCTGGCTGTCTGCTGCTATCCAGACCTGTGACAGGGCTCCAGCACCTTTGGCAGCACAGTTCCTGAGTGCTGGCTCCAGGCAACCCCGGAGAACCCGCAGCCACTGGTACTTGAGCCTCCCAGGAAAACAGATGCTGCAGGACTCCAGTGTCAGCTCCGGGGTGATGCAAGGTCAAGGATCACACGTGCCCTCGGGTCCTGTTCCCAGCTCCCCTGAGGCACTGAGCTAAAGCTCCTTAGCCCGGGCATCCCAGGGAGGATGCTTCCCAGGGAGGATGCTGTGGTCCCCAGCGGGGCTGCGGGGCGAGGAGGGGAGGTAACACCCTGCATGGGTAGGCAGCCAGGCTGCTGGGCAGCCCTGGGGACAGCCCGGGGCTAATGGGATTAGCGCTGAGCTTCTCCGAGCTGCCAGAGGAGGAGCCTGGCCGACCACGTTCCCACTGGCACAGTGCTCGCAGCGCTGGTCTATAAATAGGAGCTTGAGAGCAAGGCAATTAATCACAGAGCTACTGTCTGGATGGGCTCCTCTTGGTTCCTTTGACGGGGTGGACGGGAGTCCAGCATCTCCAGTGAGATTTACAGCCCAGCCAGCACAGACCAGGGGGTGTTCCAGGCTCCTTCCGAGTGTCACTCTGAGGACACAGTGTGAGTTGGGGTTGTGGGTTCAGGAGTGACCCCGTGCCCGCCGAGCCGTGTGTACTGGCACAAGCTGCTGGCACAGCTTACCTGCTTGATCTGGCACAGGATCCCTCGTCCTGGCCGAGCTGATGAGCAGTACCACCACAAGCAGCCTGCACAGACCCCCCCCTGCCCGCTCCAAACCCAGGAGGCTGCACATGGGGACCTGAGCCCCCTGCGAGTCACAGCCCTCCTTCCAAACCTGCACCCACCACCGCTCGCTTCTCTGATGGCCGAGCAAGGGCCAGGCCAGTCCCTGGACAAAGGAGGGGAGGGTTTACCCCTGTGCTCAGCAATTCCAGACCTGTCTGTGTCCCTGCCAGGGCAGAAGCTGGTCCTGCAAAGTGCCCTTACTGCAGCTGGGTGAAGCAGTGTGCACGGTGTCCAGCTGCGACCACCGAGCTGCACGGGACCCTGCATGGGTACTGTCCCCTCTCTGTGTGTTACCCACCTGCGAGCTGGCTGTGGATTTTGGGGTGAGGGTGTGTGTGAGACATCCCATCCCTGGCCACCGCTGCTGTGCCCGGCCGGTGGGCTGCGTGCAGGGGGGTGAGGGGGAGCATCCCCTCCCCTCCGGCCGTGCTGGCGGGAGCCGTGCGGGGCCCATCCTGGTGGGGAGCGGCTTGTAGCTGATGGTACAGGGAGGGCCATATTGGTTTCAGTCTGTTCTGCAAAACACTAACCAGCATGTGCAATCTGTGAGCCCCCTGCTTGACGAGAAATGCTAATTGTGTGAGAAGGACCTGCCAACAACCCGCGGTATTCAGCGGGAAGGGGGTTTATTGGGATTATTACTATTGTTCTGGCAGCTGCAGAACAGCCAGCCGGCTTCGCTGCAGCCCAGGGAGGGGAGCCAGGCACAGGAGAGCAGCTCTCCCTGCCAGGGGAGAGCACAGGCCCTGTGCTCCGTGTCCTCCAGCTGCCGGTTGCTCCCCCCGGCTGGACCCTGCCCCCTCTCCCTTTGTCTGTGTTGTAGGGAAGGGCTGGATGTGGTGTCTCTCTTTGGGCTGAAAGTGTCAGTTTTGCATAAAATATGAAGTGGAAATGCCTCCCCCATCCTGTACTGCCTTGGCTGCCAGCACCTTCCATGTTGGTGCCTGCATCCCACCAGTGCCTGCATCCCACCAGCGCCTGCATCCCACCAGCGCCTGCATCCCACCAGTGCCTGCATCCCACCAGTGCCCGCATCCCACCAGTGCCTGCATCCCACCAGTGCCTGCATCCCACCAGCGCCTGCATCCCACCAGCGCCTGCATCCCACCAGTGCCTGCATCCCACCAGTGCCCGCATCCCACTGGTGCCTGCATCCCACCGGTGCCTGCATCCCACCAGTGCCTGCATCCCACTGTTTCCCTGGCAGCACAGGCAGTCGGGGCTCCAGGCAGGGATGCTCACACTGGTGCCCACAGAGACCTGTTGTTGTGTGGGGGGGGGTGCAGGACGCGGGGCTGCAACCTCCCTGCAGCTGGTTTCTGCTCTCCAGGGGCACCTTGCAGACCCCCTGGCTGAGAGGCCTCAAGCTGCTGGGGAAGGGGAGTGCGAGGGGGAGGCAAATGGAGACATGGGGAGAGGATTTATTTGCTGAGCCCTGCAGCAGCCTCAGCCATGCCTGAACATCACTAGAAGAGACCCATGTAATTCCCAGTGACCCAACCAAGCTGAAAAAGGCTGTGGAGGGAGAAAGGACAAACCCTGGTGTGGTTTAAAAGCAGAGCAAAAGCTCCTCGTGGAAGGAAGGAAACACGGCGACTTCCCTGGGCTTTGCAAAACCATCCTGACTTCTCACCCCTGGGCCTGGGAAAAAGCAGGAGCTTTGATGGATTCAGTGTTTTCCTTTCTCCTCTGGCCTTGCTAATTTGCCAAAAAGGAACCAGATAAAGTTTGATAACTTTGAAACAGAAAGGGAAAGAGAGAGAGAGAGAGAGATGTCCCAGGCAGCCTGCTCCTGAGACTCCCCCTCCTGTTCCAGAGAATAAATGAAGTGCTCTTCATTCCCCGCTCGTCTGCCACCCTCCACTGAGTCTGTCATGGGCTCATCTGTGTATAAATTAGCTTTTCACAGCAATGCCGTGTAAAATTATTTCTGTCATCCTTTTATCTGACCAGTTTATCTCGTCAGCTTGTCAGTCTTAATTCCACCACCTTTCTCTCCTCTCCCTGGCAGAAGCCACCCGAGCTGTGCCCCAGCTGCCTCGGAGGAGGCTCCGAGCCCGGCGGCCAGGGCTGCCCAGCATCTCCTGGAGCTCCTGGGGTATTTAGGGAGGTGGCAAACATCTGACACAGGCAGCAATGCTTGGAGAGCGCCGGTGCAGCCGGCCAAGCGGGTTGTAACAAGCCTGTCTGCTGGCAGGATGAAGCGGAGCGGCGCAGAGCCTGCCATTTCCCAGCCGTTATTCACCGCTCAGAATTAGGCAGTGACATTTGTTGGGGCCGGCACGTGGTGGGTGACCCACTGCTCGGGGGGCTGGGGGCGAGCTGCTCGCATCACCCCTGTGGTATTTCCCCCTGGCAGGAGCGGTTTTGCGTTGGGGTTTCTTTCTGCTGCGGAGGCTTTGTGGAAGAAGCATTTCACATCTATTGTCTGGGACTCTTTGTGCTCGCTTGCACGAGTGCTGCTGGAGAGGGAACCCAAAGGGGATGCAGCTGGAATATATTAATTAGGGATTCCAGATGAATAGCCACCCCCCCCGAGTCCTTGCACCACCTTGCTCCAGCTCCGCAGGTCCCTCAGCCCTGGCTGCTGAACGGGGGTCCTGTGGGAGGAAGGTACGTGCTCCCCGGGCCCAGGATGCTGGATGCATGTCCCAGAGAGGGATGGTCACCCATCTGATGATGCAGAGCAGCATCACACCCAAAGCTCTGCCCTCACCCACCTCCCCTTCACCTACAGGTTCCTTCCATCTTGCTTCTCCCCTCAGGCATGGTCTGCCCAGCATCCTTCATCCTCCTTCTTCTTCCCCACCTTCTCTGGGTTCCTCCACTATCTGGGAAGATTCAGGCATGCTCTGCCCAGCATCCTTCATCCTCCTTCTTCCCCACCTTCTCTGGGTTCCTCCACTATCTGGGAAGATTCAGGGCATGATATAACACCTTTATTCTGGAAAAACAGAGGGTCAGACCTCTCTCCCCCATGCAGGAGCCACTGGTGCCATTGCACCGCAGCCTGTGTGTCCCAGCCAGCTCCACAAATGCATCACCTCGACCTGCTCACGGCTGGCTGAGCATCCAGCCCCGTCCTGCCTCCATCCCTCTCCCACGGCTCTTTGAGTCTCAGCAGATGGTTGGGACTACTGGTTGGTTCCCCACACCGTTACCTGTCCTCCTTCACTCAGAGAAACACTGTGGGCTGTAATTCTGCCTGCTGCATCTCGGGAATATTTCTGGACTCTGAAGTTTCCCGGCTCCAGATGTTCTGGCCAGAGCAGAGGAAAAAAAAACCCAACCCAACCCCCAAAAAACCCTCAGCATTAATAAAAACCTTTTGAAAAGAAAAGGTCCTATTGCGCAGTGGTGACATCACATCCGTTAAATGTGACCTGATGATGTCACAGCTGGGAAATGAAGGATGATCATCTCTCTTTGGTGAACATTGGCTGTTTGGGCTGTTAAACAAATGCACGTGTGCTCGAAGCACGTGGGTTAAACCCAGGAGGTGGGAACGCTGCTTCTAGTCGCTTGGGTCAGGAAAGCTGATGGGCAGAGCTGGTGATGGGGCAGGTGTTGGGAAAAGGTTCCCCTGGCCCATTCCCAGTCCCTGAGCATCCCACCAGCTGCCTCGGGCCTGGCTCTGCTTCCCTCCAAGCGCTCGCTCCCGGCTGCTGCAAGGCTGAGCTGTGATGGTGGGAGCACCCACAGCCCAGGGGACCACTGCAGCACCCACAGTACTGCTGTTTGGTGGAGCCAGCACCGGCGACCCCACCGGAGCCAACCCTCTGCCTGTGCCAGGCATCGTTGGGAATTCCAGCCCATTCCGACCCCCTGAGTTACCCCTCAAAGCCTGTGGATCCGGTTACCCTCCTCATTACCTCAGGACTGGCTGCAAACATTACTGCCTTGGCCATCTTCTCTTACACAATATATTTCAGCTATTTGAAGCAACAGCCTATAAAATATCTGCCCCGAACTGCCCAGCTTTCCTAACCTGGGAACTACCAGGGATCTGTTACACGCCTACTCCCCTCACACGCACACGGGATTCACACGTGTGTGCCACCCCCCCCGTGCAGGAACATGTCACCACGCCGTGGCAAAGGTCTTATTTCTTCCATATGGGCCGTGCTGCTGGTGTGAAGGCTCTGGTTGGAGCTCCCCACATGCTTTCTTCATTTGTCCTTCCCCCTTTCCTTCTCACTCCCCTTGTTCCTGGAGAAGTTTGTGCTGCGAAGGGTGTGCAGAGCGGGAGGGTGCTGTCTGCAGAGGTGTCAATAATTGATACTCCCAGTGATGTCAAGCAATTTGGGAGTTTATTAACGATTCTAACAATTCTTCTTGCTGGAAAAACGCTGATTAAACTAGAAGCATTTATTTATAGATTGATGGGTTTATTCCCTGCCTAAGAGGGGATGGGATCTGATGGGACATTTCAATTCCAGAAGTTGTGGGGGGGGAAAATATAAAGAAGCCATCAGATTTGCCAAGAAGATTTTGTTTTGCTTCTCCAAAAATAAAAATATCCTTGTCTTCCCACTTAGCACGAGCTTATGTTTCCAAAAACATGCCAATCAGAACAAAAAGAATGGAAGGAGGAAAGGCAAAGGTTGCAGCAGGGATGAGGAGTCGGCACCGCTGTGCGCCGGTGCCGGCCCTCACCTAGGTCTGTGGAAAGGATGTTTTGGCTCTTTAGCCCAATGCAGATATTTGGCTTTTTAAAAGCTGAAGCTTTTCTGGGCAGAAAACTGTTTCTTTGGCAGTTTTCATCGGGAATAAAAGATTGGATTGTGCAGGGAGATGAAATATCGACATCCCAAAGATGGCACAAGGGCAGGGGGGGTTGCAAGTACCGGCGTGCTGGGATGCCTTGGGAATTAAAGGGTGATCAGGGGCAGCACTGCTGGGGAGAATAAAGGGGACACAGGGCTGGGGGATCTTCCAGGCAGTGGGAAGGGGTCTGCCAAAGGCAGGGGTTTAATTCTAGACCACACAAACCAGGTAGGAAAAAGGGGGTGATTGCACCCAAAAAAAAAGCCTCCTCCCGCAGCAGACAGGCAGGGTCTGGGGGGGTGAGGAGGGGGATGGGGCGGGTTCATGGTCTCCCCTCTCCTTCCCCGAGACGCTTGGCAGAGCCGGGGTAGGAAGCTCAGCTGCATTCATTCCCTGCAGACAGGGTGGCCGGCAGCCAGCAGCAGACATGTGGCACGGGGAATGGGAGCAGCAGTGGGGAACCCCGACCAGCGCCGGCCCCAGCCAGAGCGGCCGTGGGGCCATTGTCTGCGCCGGCGGCTGGTGCTCGTGCTGGGAACCTGCAGAAAGCTGCTCTCTTCCCCTGCCCTGGCACTTGTGTGTCGTAGCACCAGCCTGAGGGAAGCTCAGTTATACCCTGCCAGCTCCATTTCTGAGGCTGTTTCTGTGTGGCGCATCCTGGCAGAGGTGGAAAGAGGCAGCGTGGTGACTCTGTCACCACGAAGCTTCCCAAACCCCCCCATCGCTCATGCCCACCCGTACAGGAGGAGTGCCCAGCGAGGGGGCCCGCAGAGCCCAGGAGGGATGGAGAGCTCTTTTCCCAGTGGCTGCTCTTTCCATTACGAACCAGACTGGAACCTGGTGGATGTTTCTCTGAGCTGGAGAAACGTCTGTCTTCTTTTTGCAGCTGGGAAAGGGGCCCCCAGCTGCCTGTCCAGGTGAAGCTCAGGAGGGGTGCGGGGACCGGCGCTGGGGCCAGTGGTGGAGCTCAATCATCCTTGCAAGAGGGAGAGACCATCTCGCAAGGTCTCTGAAAGAAAGCAGGCCTGGGAGGTGTGGAGGGAGATCTCACAGCTTGCAGTGCTGAGGAACCAGAGCCAACACATCTTCTGTTTCACCCAGACCACGCAGAGCCTGCAGACCAGCACCAGACCTTCCCCAGGAACCCTGTGTCGCTGCCTGTGCTGGGAGAAAACACATCCCTTCTGGCTCTGGCAAGCAGGGAGGGAGGGAGGCAGGGAGGGATGGATGGATGGATGGATGGATGGATGGATGGATGGATGGATGGATGGAGGTACCAGCCCCGAACACCTTCACTCGTGTGCAGGGAGCATTGGGGGGGACTCTTGCAGAGCCAGGCATTGCCCCAGCCCCAGCCCAGTCTGCTCCCCAGCACAGCAGCCCGGCGAGGGGAGCCATCCCTTGGCATCACCCCTTCCCACACCGGCCCTGACCAGGAATTTCTTGTGCATGGGAAAAAAAGGCATTTGCTCGAATGATGTCCTGGGATTTCATTTTCCAGGCTTGACTCACTGGCTGGAATGGAAGCAGAGTGGGGTGTCTGAATCCAGGGGATGCTCTGCAGGCTTCAGAAAGAAGAAATGCCTGATCCATCCATCAATTCATCTGTCACCTCTGTGACCAGGTGTTGTGGAGCAGAAAGAGAGGGATGGAGAGCAAGTGGGGGCTTCCCTGTGCCCACCTGTGCCCAGCAGTGCCTGGGGCTCATGCACCCCACAAGCAGCATGTGGCTGGGCACAGCGGGGCCGAGGCAGAGACAGGCTGAGCCTGGGCAGGAGATGGGATTTACCACCAGCACGGCCCCTGATGCCTGAGCACTGCTGTTAATTAGCAGATACTGGTTTATAATTGCACTGTCGAAGTCAGAGCAGGAGTGACCTCAGCACTGGTTAATTCTTGACAGAGGAGGAGGATCCGGGGGCACTGGGGCACCGTTCAGCATCACAGCCCTTTCCCAGCCAGGATTAATCCCCAGGGAATGTTCTGTGGTCAGCCCAGGGCCGCTCAGATCTGTGGAGGAAGAGGGATGGGAGCAGGGTGTGACTGTGGGAAAACTGGCACCGAACTTGGGTGGCTTTGCTTTGTTCCACCACAGAATCACCAAGGAGCTGGCTGTCTGATGTAACCTGGCATTAACCCTTCATGGGCTCAGGCAGGCTGCTGGGAGCTCAATTCTGGCTCCAAACCAGGACAGAGGGACTGAGCTGGGAGCTGTAGGGATGGATGGATGATGGGCTGCCCTGTCTGGGTGTCTGCCTTGGCTCAACTCCCATGTCCGCTCCGAGCAATGCACAAAGCCTGGCGTGGATTCTCCATCCCCCTCCCCAACCCCCCCAGCCCTCTTCTCTGCCCTCCTCGGGCAGCTGCTTTTCTCTGCCCAGTGGTCTGTGAGTCTGGCCAACGCATGGGAGCTTCCTGAGGTCCCTGCCAGCCCCTCCAGCCCCGTGGAAGCATGTCCTTCAGCTCCATGGACCCGGCGTGCCGTCTGCGGGGTGGCTGCTTGCAGAGCATCCTTCTCAGGGCTGGACCACGCCGTGGAGCGGGACGTGTAATGAGATTCTTGGCACCGTGTCTGCCTCTTACAAACGCCTTCTGGAGCAGCTTGCCAGACTGATCCACAAGTGCAGCCTCCCTCTGCCGCTCGCAAATGAAAGAGAGCTTTGTGAAGCCACCACAGCCAAATCCTTCTGGTGGGTGGGTAGGCAGCAGCGGACAGCCTGGTGCTGGTGCCACAAAGCCTCAGAGTCCAGGATGGGGGCACCGAACCGGCACGGAACTGGGGTGCTGGTGCCAGGGCAAGGGCTGTAGCACTGAGACTGCCCATTGGCCTTCGTGCTCTGAGGGAATTGAAGTCCATAACTGGGTTTTCATGGATGGATGTATATAAAGAAAATTGTTGGAGGTAGAAAGTGTGTGTGCATAGCCTCAGCTCCGAAATTTCATCTCAGAGCAAAAGGAGACATATATATGTACACACATACATATTTTGAAGTGTATTCATTTAAAATAATAAAAAAGGAGCCCTGAGAAAGGAGTGAATTCTTCAGCTAATAGGATCCACAGGGAAACTAAAAGCACTTAATAGCTCTGCAGCACAATCTGCCCAGCACCTTCTTGCAGAGGAGCGCTGAGGCAGGAGCGGGGGCTTCGGCAAGGAGGGGGAGGGAAGGGGAGAGGTGGGGGACGACACAGAAGAGAGGGCTCGGAAACTGTGAGGGCCTGAAAAATGATGTCAGGTAGCAGAGGGTGGCGGGGAGGGATGCAGGTCACTGCAGCATCGCGTCGTGCCGGGGAGGGCAGCGGTCCAGCCACCCCGACAGGTTCTCGCCGCTTCCGCGCTCGGAGCTCGCCGCCGCCGCCATCAATCCCGATTCATTAGGAAGGGAGACGTGTAATTTGCCTATTGTGTCATTAGCCAGCATGGAAAATGGGCAGCAGGGCTGCAAACCCGCACGTCCCCGCGGCACAGCCCAGCCAGGCAGGGAGGGAGAGGCTGGGGGGGG
>VZTU01001693.1:40909-77142 GCA_013400835.1 Zapornia atra
CCCCCCCCCCATCTCCTCCTTTTTCTCATGCTCTCATTGAGCAAACCCCCTCTGCACAGCCAGGCTGCCCAGGGCCCCAGCGAGAGCTCGCACAGGGCCCGTATGAACCCAGCCTCATCCCTTCTTTCCACAGCCTGACAGTGACTCCTCGGCAGTGTATTGTTAGAAGCACAGCACTGATGGGCAGAGTCTGGGATCCCACCTGAGCCCCAGCTGGTGCCCACAGGTGAGGGACCTGCTTGCCCACAGCCCCACAAAGCTGTCACCGTCCTCTGACAGTTTCAATCCGAGTGGCTGATGGAAACTGATCAGGGAGAAGCCTTAGGTTGGGTCACATTGGGTGTACAGGGACCTGTCTGAGACTGTTGCCCTGCCAAATAAAAACACGCAGCACCAGAGCAGAGCTGGCACCTCCCAGACATAACTTGGGCCATAGTTTGAATGGCAGCTCTGAGAGCATCCCAGCATCCCTTGGCTCATTCTATCCAGGGTCACCCGTCCTTTTGGCTATGGGAGCTGGTTACAGGGTGGTGATGTGGGCTGCAGGACCGGAGTGATCCAGGAGCAATGGTCGGTGTCAGGTCTGGCCTCTCTGGAAGAACAGGGCTTGGTGGCACGCCGTCAGGAGGCTACAAAGGACTGGCCAAGCCACCATCCAGACAGCACAGCCAGTCCCCAGCACATCCCTCATGTTACCTTCTCTGATCTCACGCTTCTCCCCGAGTCACAGATCTGCCCATGAGCACAGCGCTGCTCGTGGGGAGGGGCACAGCGCTCGGGGCTTTGGGGCTGGGGGCAGGTCTTTGCCCCCAGGGCTGCTGCTCAGAGGTGCTGGGTTGCTAGAACCATCCCTTCCATCCCTCCTTTATCCCTGGCTGTGTTGTCTGGCGCAGCAGGACTCGCTGCTCTGTTTATTTGGTCATTTTTGGGGTGAGGGAAGGGGGTCGGGGGTATAATTTTCAGCAGTCTATGACAGCGTAATTAGGTAAATACAAATGAAAGGAAAACACTCTCTTGAAGTCCAGGGACTTTCACATATTTTCCCTGTTATTCCATCTCACTGGAAAAATAAAAGCTACTCAGCACGAACATTTATTAGCAATTAGTATCTGGGGCACTAGGGAGCTCCTGGGACAACCTCGGTAATTAAAGCTTCCCACAGCTTTCTCCCTGGGTTTTGCCATCCCGTGCTCCTCTCTGGTCCCAGCCCTGTGACAGGATGCCGTGTGCTTGTGCAGCATCAACAGCATTGAAACCACCAGGAAGGGGCAAGAAGAAGACCTAGATCAGCAGCCCAGCAGTCTGCATCCTCCTCCTCCGTGCCCTGCCCATCCAGACACACTCCGAGCAGCTCCTTTGAAAGCTGAACCTTTGTGCATAGGCTGAAGGGTGCAGTCTGTTGGCTTAGTTCAAGCTCAAGTGATAGACTTGGACTTATTTTAAGATGAGGTTTAGGAATCAGCTGGGAGCCTGAGCAGTCGGTGTGGCAGGGACCAGCTGCAGGTCCTTCCTCTCCAGTGTGGAGACCCACCCTGATCCCACCGTGCAGCAGGACCCCTGACTGTCAGAGCAGAGCCCAAGGACTGGGTTTGCCCCAGAGTTCACAGCCAAACCAGGCTGATGCTGTGAGATCCCAACACCCCCTTACTGCACCCATCTCCCACGCTGCAGCGGGGACAGGCAGGTCCCAGCCTGACCTGCTGCCACCACCACCTGAGCGATGGTTTTCAGCCTGAATCCCCAGCTTCTACCCCAGTAAATAACTGCACGTGTCACCTTTATTTACTGCCTCCAGTAATTCCTCACTGGCCCCTTCGGTTTGGGCACAAGCAACTTCTTAATATGTATTTTCTCCCACTGGTGGCACATAATAAAGTAATCAGGTAATTACTGCAGCTGTAAATTTGTCACCTTGGGAAGTAACTTTTATGGCTCCGAAGAAGCAAAGCAAAGCAAAGTGTGGCTCCTTTCTGCAGTGATGTGGTTTGTGGTCACGGGCACTTCAAGGGGTGGGTTCCTCTGTGTCATTCTCCCCATTCAGGCACTTACAAGTCTGTTTATCCGTTGATGGAGCCTTTCCTCAGCTGCCTGCCCAGCAGCACTGAAACGCTTTCGGCTGTTAACCTCCCCCCCTGCAAATCACATCCTCCCTGTCAAGGACGCATGGAGGGGTGAGCAGCCCTGGAGCCAGGCAGGCAGGAGGGCTGGGACCACTTTCATAGAGCCACCAGAGAATCCCAGGATGTGTTAGGTGGGAAGGGACCTTCCAAGGGCATCTAGTCCTACCCTGCAGTGAGCAGGGACACCTTTAACTAGAGCAGGGTGCTCAGAGCTTCATCCACCCTGACCTTGAATGTCTTCAGGGATGGGGCCTCCACCGCCTCACTGGGCAACCTGTGCCAGGGTCTCACCACCCTCAGAGGGAAGAACTTCTTCCTAAGGTCTCATCTAACCCTGCCCAAACCCTGAGAGCAAGATCAGGTGTGGAGAGTCTTTCCTCATCCACCAGTATAACCGCCCTGCCGCAGCCGGAGAGCGGGAGGTGTGATCCCTCTGCCCCTGAGAGCCCCCAGGCAGCCATCCCTGGAAAGCCAGGCTCACACAGCTTGCCCAGCCATAGTCAGGGGCTCTTCCTGACCAACTACTTGCTGCTGCTACTCAAGCAGCATGTTTTATTCATGCCAAAGAGTGTTCTTTTGGCCGCGTCAACATCAAGCAAATGCAGCGCAGAGTGGGCCAGTTGGGTTCATCCCAGGAAATCATTTATCTCCCTTAGGGAAGTGCTGTGCAATGCCCTTAAGCCCTCACTGATATTTAATGGTGCGAGCCTGGTGCTTAAGCACCGTCCCCGTGCTGAAGCCGTCTTGCTGCTTGCGTTGCTTTGAGGCAGCGATCGCCAGCGCTTGCGAAGGCTGAGGGGAAGGATTTGTTTAATGCAGCCCCCAGCCCCTGCCCTAATGGGTTGTTAATCCATACCCAGTGCATCGAATTTGCCAGCTGACTCCCAGGGGTCCCCACCGTGCCTCCATCCTCCAGACATTTGCTGGCAGCCTGCGGTTTGCTGGGATCCCCCAGGGAAAGGGAACGGTGACTGTAATAACAACCCCCACACAGCCCCCTCCCTCCTGACCCAAAAGCAGTTGGCAGCCAGAGTGATACGCACATTACTGGATTTATATGAAGTGCTGCTGAGCAAGAAAGATTTGAGGGGGTTTAACAGCTAGATGGGACCGAGAGATGATCTCAGCGCATTGGCTTGTGCTGTGAGGAAGGGTGAGAGCTTTAAAGTAACAGCAGAGGAGCCTGCAGAGCGTGGGGGTGTCCCCCCCATCCCCACGGGATAGCCAGCCCAGCCCAGGCACTGTCAGGAGCCACAGGAGGACAGCGACTGCTGAGGCAGCACTACCCAGAAGTGTCCTTACATGACAAGACTGCTGGTAGATGGTGCAATCTCAAGGGATGCTCACAGCTCAGGTCTGCCCAGCCCAGGGGCAGAGAAAACTCAGTTTTCTCATGCTGGCTGCCATCATTCCACAGTCCTGTAAAGCCAGGGACTCCTCCTGAGCCGGGAAAGGGGTTTATCCAGCCAAGGCTTCTACCTCACCAAGCCGGGAAGGATGCAGGAGTTCACTACCTCCTCAGTGGCACTTAGAGGGGCCACCCCGTGTCACTTTGCAGGTGAGTTTCTGTGCATCCACAGGCTCTGATAACACCTCACCCACGGGCACAGTGTGCTTTGCCTGTATGAAGACCTTGATGCTGGCCAGGAAACCCCCAGGAGCAGCTGATACCCAGCTCTGCCACTGGGCCACAAGCCGTGGCCACAGCCCCTTGGCTCCATGTGTTGCCGATGGGGCTGTGCTGCAGCCCCCTCCCTGCTTCCCCAGGGCAGGGCTTTCTCCCCAGGCCTCAGCTGACTTTCTGTCTGGATCTGTGATCCCCTTGGCACCACGGCAGGGTCCCTCTCCAGTGAAGTCTGTCAGTCTCATGGAACTGGAGCTCAGCTTGGGCCATCCCCATGAAGCAAACCAGCCCCTACTAGAGAGGAAGTTAAGGGCACCCACTAAACCCCAACCAAGAGATCAAGTCTCAGCAGGAGACTGACTTAAAATCACGTTCATCAGGGGTGAGGAGCTGAGGGATTAACCCCTTGGGTTGCTCCTCACCCCCTTCAGACAGAAAAGCTTTTAATAGGTCAGCAGATAAAAAAGCAGCAGTGAAAACATTCCTTATCTCCCCTGCCATGCCTGGGCTCTGTAATACAACTGATTCCTGCGATGTGCAGACCTACTCAAACAAGTTTATCTTCATTCGAGGAACAGTCATACAGTGAGATTGCAATGTAATTACCTTCTCACAAACCCTAACTGGAAATCTTCACATCCAGTCATTAGCTTTAAGACAGGCAGACAGGCAATTATATCTGAATAAATGACTGAGAAATGAATCCAGGAGACTCTCAGCCTTGATTCAACCTCCAGTTCACAGCCCTAGGCACAGCAGCAAGCGGTCCATCAGGCCTACCTGGACCTGGCAGGCTCCTTCACTCGCTCTGACCCCAGTCTCCCTGGCCACCCCGAGGCTCCCCAAGACATCTCTCCCTGCGATCCTGGCATGGGCAAGCTACCTGCACGCCTTCCCCCCTGCGCTGGGATGGACCTGGGTAACCCTGTCAGTACCCAGCCGGAGGCTCCAACACCTCCCGAGTATTTCACTCTTGGCTGAACTCCTCCCTCACCTTTTCCCTTCCTCTCTTTCCTCAGTAGGTTTATAAGCCTCCATGCTGAATGTGTGAAGTCCCCCAAACAGGTGAGCAATAAAACATCCAAGCCCCCGTTGCAGGGGAGGCGGCAGCACTACAGTCTGGTGGCTGGAGCGCTCAGGCAGCAAGCCAGGACACTTGGGATCAGAGCCTGGCTCCAGCATGGACTTGCTCAGTGGCCCTGGGAAAGTGGCAGAGGGGAGCGAGCTCTGCACAGGAGCTGGGTTCCCTCCACGCGTTGCTTTGCTGAAGGGTCCAGCATCCCTGAGTACCCACAGTGGCACAGAAAGTGCCCCAGACAGATGGGAACAGCTGTCCCTCCCCTGAGGTCATCAACCTTCCTCCTCCTCACTCCCCTGGAAGACCAGGACTGGCCTGTTTCCAAGCTTTTCCCAGCGAGGGCGGGCGAGTTGCACTGAATACGTGTCCCAGCCCTGCTCCTTCTGAAGCCATTCTAGAGACCCCCCTTCCAACACTTCCACCCCAGACCCCTCTAAAGGCTCTGCGTTTGATCGTCCTCCCATGTGTGCCGGTGTCACCATCTCCCCCAGGAGAAAGGGCAGGCGTGTGATGGAGCTGGCAGCCCCCTCCCAGTACCCGAGGTACTGACCCAGGGGCTGCTGCCTGGCACTCAGCAGCTCCCCACTCACGCTCCCCTCCCTCCATTTTGCCATCAAGATAAGATACTTTCTGGTGGGTGATTGTTTTCTTAACGAAAGGCAGGTATTTGCAGCCCAGAGGGTATTCCCTGCTGGGAGGCTGGAATAACAGCTTTGCAAGGCACAGCACATCAGGCTTGGGGAGTACTGACAGCATCCTTTCCAGGGGGAGATGGCGGTGTTGGGGAGGAGGAGCTGAAGCAGCTGAAGAGGTTGTTTGATTGTTTCCTGGTTGTGGAAAAAGTCAGCTGGTTGTGGAGAGAGGAGAGGAGGAGGGAGAAGGCAGGGAAGGTGTGGGGGAGGGGGTGGGTGGCCTGCCGACGATGGGAACGACACTTCTGGCACCAGCTCCGTACATATGGAAGCCTGGATTCCTGGCGAGCCAGGGCTGTGGGTGGCCAGGTCTCCCTTATCTCCCAGGGGAGGGGGTTTCCTGGATGCAGAGCCTTCCCCCCCCTTAAGTGAAGCAGCTACAACTCCCCCTTTGTCTCCTAAAACCCCGAATTACCGTCTGGTTGGGACGCGCCGGGGAAGGGGCCTGGCCGCAAGCTCCCCTCCACGCTCCCGACCAGGAGAACTCATCTGGCTGCGGCAAGTCCCAGCGAGGCCCCTGCAGCAAGGGCTGGAGCTCTGCTCGCTGCCGGGGCCAGGCAGCCAGCACCTTCCCTCTGCTCTTCCCCAGAGCCCCTTCCCAGCCCTGGCAGCGGCTGAGCCGGAGCAACAGGCACTCCCAAACCACAGGGAGATCAAAACCAGATGGAGATCCATGTCTCCTCTGAGTGGTCCCGGTGCCAGGCCCGAGGAACCGCCATGACCCCGTCTTTGCAAGGAGGGAACAGTGCTCCAGGCTCCCAGCTGACTCATGGAAAGCTAGACTGGCCCCACTGAAAGCTAAACTGGCCCCACGGCAAGCTAGACACCTGACCAAGCCAGCCTGGCTGCCGTGGTCCCTATAACCCACTGCTGGCAGAAGATGCTAGAAGGCACGGTCCAGGGGGCAGGGCCGCTCAGGGAAGCAGAATTAGGGGCTTTAGGCATGCTGTGCTTTGCTTTTTCTTCTCCTGGACCACACAGGCCTTCCCTGAGGCATCATTCCTAGCGAAATTAGTCCGCTGTGAGATTTATTGGCTGAGGGGAGAGCTGGAGTTCAGTTCTCTGTCATCGGGTTCGTTCGCAGCGATGGCGGCGGCCTGGGCCCACGTCTGCGCCGTGCGAGGGGCAGGCGGGGGTGTGCAGGACCCAGCGTCCCTCTGCTGTTGTCTAATGGGGGATGCAGCTGGGCTGTGGGCACCCCCACGAGCAGGTTTTGGGGCTGCTTGTGCCCCTCAGAGGGGGGGTGTTGGTGTGACCACTCAGGCAGGGCTGGATGAGGTGGGAACCAGGGGAGGTGATGGAGAGGAGCAGTGAGGGGCAGGAGAGGCTTCTCAGTGCCTTTGACAGTCAATAACCCGTGGGGATGCAGCAGCCACTTGCTTTTGAAAGGGCAATCAAAAAGCTCTCTGGGACAGAAAAATCAAGCTCCTGTTGTTCTGAACGTGGGAGGGGACTTGGTAGCCTCGTGGAGGGTAACATTTGCCCTCTGGGTGCTGCTAATTGCCAGCTCAAGCTCCTTGGCAGAGCTTGTGCCCTGCAGTTGGAACATCTGCAGCTACCAACACTCGGCCCATCAGCGTCACCGCTCCCGGCCTCACAGTCCTGGCCCATGGGGCTGCCTGGGGAATGGCAGGAGGGCTGCCAGGAAGACAGCAGTGTTCCCTGTCATAGAGGGAGGACCTTGCTGTATGAGTGGAGACCAGTCTGAAAGAAGTTCATCTGCACAGGCAGCATCAGGCTTTGGAAAGCACGGGGCGGGGGGGGTGTGGGGTACATGCTGGAGTCTAACAGCCTGCGGGAAGAGTAGGGTGAGGATTCCAGCCTGGAAGTGGCTGATGGTGCTTCGGAGCGGTAGGAGAGTGTGGCATCATGCTGCAGCCCAGCCATCAGCAGTACCCTGCCCCCCTGAGCTCTGCCCAGCTGCTCATCTGCTCCACCCCTGGGGCTGGCTCCTTAGGGACCATACTCCTTCCCCACCCATCAACATGTCTGGCCCTTCCCTCTCCATGCATCACACTGCACTGCTGCCTTCCAGCATCCTCCTAGTGCAGGTGCCTGAAGCGTCTTCTGTACCCTTGAGTGACTGAGAAATATGGAAATGTCAGTCTTATTTGCAATGCAATCATGTTTGGAGACATGGAGGTCACCGTGTATTAACCTGGCAGTGACACTGTTTAATCTTCCCAAGAGGCTGGGATCAAAGAGGAAACCCAGCCAGCCCCTTCCCAGGAGTGTGCCCCGTGTCTGTGGGTTTGTAATCAGAAGAATGCAGCCTGTGTTTGTACTTCACTGGGGTAGGGAAGGGCCCTTCTTAGGCCTCTGTTTATTCAGAGGTTAATGCGTTAGCTGTAGGGAACCTGCCAGCAAGGGCACCCAGCAGGAGCTGCTTTGCTCTCCGTGGTGGCAGGACCTGTCCAAATGGTGGTTCAGGTGAGCACCCAGCAGCACAGGTCAGTGCTTTCTTCTGCTCACCTGAACATCCTCCGTGGAACAGCCGGGCTGGGAGAGCCTGGTGTGTGCTCTGTGTCACCTCTGTGTGCACAGTGTGCAGGGACTGGCAGGGGGCAGGTGCTGCCCTCCTCCTGGACAGCCGCTCTGGCCCGGGTCCTTGCTGGATCTGGCTTCAGTAGTTTCATGGTGGTTTATTCCACTTTTTCCCACCTGCAGCCCCCCCATGCCAGCTCTGCCCTGGCAGTTTGCCTTTGGTTCCTTTGGGATTTGATTTAACCTCTTGTTCCCATTTGGCATCTTGTGCATGTTACCTGGGCCCAGGCTTCAGCACCAAAGGCTTTGACTGGTGGAGTGAGTGCTCTGAATGCCCCCCTTGTCCTCGTCAAGAAACGCCACTGCTTTGCTCCAGCAGCTTTTAGGGATCCCTTGCTCGCTGTTCCTTGGTGTGGCAGTTGTTCTGTGGTGCTGTCACTGGCAGTGGGCACAGGGCAGGGCAGGCCAAGTCACAACGTCACTGTGGAAGCAGCCATCGTGTGCTTGGATGTGCCATGTGCGCTGGGCTTACAGACTGTGTGAGTGCCCTTTGCAGGCCCAGTGCAAGGCCAGCGCTCTGTGTGTAGGGTAGGAGGAACATTTGTAGGTACAAGCAACATCTCCAGTTGTATGCCCAGGCCCGGGAGGCGTTGGGATGGTGGTCACAGTGCTGCTGTGGAGCCTCAGGCCTCCTCCCCTCCATCCCAGGCTGCCACCACTGCAGCTCCTCTCTCCCTGCGCTTGGCTTTTCCTGCCCTGTGAAGCTGTCAAGGCTTCAAACTTCTGCACACGAGGGACGTCGAGTCCTGACATCTCCAACCTGGCACGGGGGAAGGAGACCTGTCTCTCCTCTGTCCTCTTATATCTAATAGAGCAAATAAAACCTTGGAAATGACTGCAGGGGTAAGAACGGCCTCCAGCATGGCCCTGCCCCTGCCTGCAAATTCGAGCTAAATTACCCATCCCCTAAAGGAGCCTGGACCAACATTAAACGGATGCAGGGCACGATCTTTGTCAGCCCTTCGATGCCCTTTGTTGGCTGTCTTCTGTAAGCTCCTGCCTGTTCTTTAAAGCACGCATGGAAATGATCCTGATCCCATCCTCCGCATAAATACCAAGAGGATTCCTCTGGCTAATGTGATTACAGAGGAGACCAAACAGGGAGATGGACTCTGAGAGACAAAGCTCTTGGTTAAACAACATAGATGTCTCAAATATTTGCCAACACTTGCGAACACAAATATTTACGCCAGCAGCAAGAGCCAAGGCATATTTTTACTTCAAGATGTATTAAATGTTTCCTTGAGTGTGCAGAATTCGGAAAGAGCTCTTATATCACTCGCCGGCTCATTTTCCAGGCCACTGAATGCACTCACTTATTTGGCAAATCTTGCTGTTAACAGTTATTTCTCATCCGATTTTAGTGACTTTCCTGCTTTCCCTGAGATTCCTGTGCAGGGAGGGAGAACGAATGCATTTTTGTTTCTCCCTCCAGCAAGCAAAGCGCTGTATCACATTGCAAAATCTCGCTGCCAGAGTGGATTATCTGTGGTCCTCCTGTAGTTCGTGCAACCTGTCTGTCCTTGCTGCGGGAGGGGAGGGCTGTGAGCCTGGTCCTGAGTCCCAGGCAGTGCAGGGACCTCACCTCGTAAAGGCATCTAGCCTGTGGCATCTGCTGGAGTTGTCACTTGGTGCTGGGCTGGGGTGACACACCTGAACTGGGGAGACACACCTGAACTGGGGAGGTGACTGTGTACAACCCAAACCTCCTCATTTCTGGAGGGATCATAGAATCATAGAATTATAGAATAGTCGGGGTTGGGAGGGACCCCAAGGGTCACAGAGCTCCAACCCCCTGCCACAGGCAGGGACACCAACCTCCAGGCCTGGAGCTACACAAGGTTGCCCAGGGCCCCAGCCAACCTGGCCTTGAACACCCCCAGGGATGGGGCACCCACCCCCTCTCTGGGCAGCCCCTTCCAGCCCCTCACCACTCTCTCTGCAAAGAACTTCCCCCTAATATCCAATTTAAACCTTCCCTCCTCCAGCTTCACCCCATCCCCCTTGTCCTGCCAGTCTCTGCCCTTTAACAAGCTGATTCCCCTCCTGTTCCTCTGCTCCCTTCAGGGACTGGCAGGCTGCAGTGAGGTCCCCCCACAGCCTTCTCTTCTCCAGGCTGACCCAGCCCAGCTCCCTCAGCCTCTCTTTGTAGGGCAGCTGCTCCAGCCCTCTGAGCATCCTTGTGGCTCCTCTGACCCCTCTCCAACAGCCCCACATCTTCCTTGTGTTGGGGCCCCAGCTCTGGACACGGGACTCCAGATGGGATAACCAGCTCCTAGTCGTGACCCTGTGATAAATGACATCACTTTTTGGGAGGTGTGCCTTCGCAGGTGGAGAACCTCCAGCAGTGCTACTGCTGCTGGTACCGTTGCTTCCAGGCTTCGTCCCAGCCCAAGGAATGCCTCTGATGCTAGGACGCCGCAGGAGAGAGCTCTGATCTTTCTCAGACAGCTGTGTTCCCCTTATAAAACAGCATATTGTGCTCACAATAAATGTGAGGCTTATTTCCAGCCTGAGATGCTGGCAGGCTGCGAAGGGAAGCGGCAGGCAGTTCCCTCCCCAAGAATCAGGGGGGATTAATCAATAGCAATAAACCTCCTGCCAGGCTGGTCCCCCAGATGAGAGGGGGTTCGGTGAGGCCCTGGTCAGGCAAACCCAAGGAACAAGGGTGCTGCTTTTGGGTGTGGAACAGAAACTTGGAGGAGAGTTAAGTCTGGGCAGGGGGCAATGCTGTGGGCAGTTACAGAGGGGATGGGAATAAACCCATCCTTTCCCAAGCTGTGGCTTGTGTAAAAAGCTCTGCAGATGGGTTGTTGCAGGGGTAATAGGGGGTGGATGAGGTTGGTCTTTCTCTGCAAAGACACAACAAGCCAGGATGGTGCCTCCAAAGCCTGGTGATGAAGCCATTCATCCTGCTGGTCTGGAGTACATGTCCTGGGTCTGAAACCAGCAGGCCCAGAGATGCTGTGCAAAGGAGTACCCTGACACACAGGCAGTGGGAAGAATCCTGGGCTCATTGTTCTAGGGGGAGCCCAGTGGCAAAGCTGTGGTGGGCAGACCGGGATGGCAGGAGGGCGTTTCACAGGGATGCAGCAAAGCCGGTTGCGTGGCCAAGACAGGAAAAATGGGAAGGGGCTCTCCTGCCCCAGAAAATGTGAACAGAAATGCCTGGCTGCTGAGGAGTAGAAGTGGGAAGGGTGTACTGAGGCCTGGGACCGAAAAGCGTTAATAGGGACAGATGGAGGATGCTTGCCTCGCATCTTCCCACTCTTTGGCTGTCTCCGTCTGGCACTCGCAGCCCTTTGCTTAACAACATAATTCATATTGGCACTCAAATTCACACCCACGTATCTAGAGGGGAAAGCACAGCCCTGACCTGTACTGCCAGCGTGGTTCATCATGTGAGTTGTTCCTGTCCCTCAAAGGACAGCTGGGACAAGGTCTTCCCCTGGTGTCATGCGCTTCCACAGGAGGCACCTAATTAACCCTTTTCACGTGTGACTGAGGACTGAGGTATAAATAAAGCCCTGGAAAGAAGAAGATACCAGGGTAAATGAGTGGAACATCTCTACGGTCCGCTGCCTGGGAAAGGCGAGGGAGGGACGGACACACGGCGCTGGCTTTCGGGCTGTGAGGCTCCCTGGTGCCATAACACCCTGAGCCGAGTCGGGGTTATGACAGCCGACGTCGCCTCTCAAGCCCTTGGGTATTTCAGAAGCAGCTTCCCCTGGTCCCAGGCATGCTAGAAGGCATTCTCATGGCGTTTGTCATCTTTGCACTGTTTCGTGGTTAAAGCCAAGCTGCGTTTCCTGGAGTGTGTGGCCCTCTTCCAGCCTGGGGATGGAGGTGCTGGTCTCTGTGCTATGTTCCTTCCTGCCTTTGGCAACAAAAAATGGGAGATGTTGGGAGGAAACAACACAGAGACACATTTCACATCACTGAGACACACATGAAGTATTTTTGGCAGCACGGTGTGGGAATCTGGCATAGGCCTGCTCTTACGCTCGAGCCTCCTTTGTCTACAGCACCGAGTGGCACCTACAGCTGTAATGTCTGGTGTGTCCATGGGCCCTATATAAGAAGGTCTCATGGGAGGCCGGGAAAGGAACTAATGGTGGTCCAAGATATTTTCTTTAAGCAAGGGTCCTTCCGAGCCCCTAAAAATGGTTAACTCCAGGAGATGTGGATGTTGTCCATGGTTTTGTTGGCATAGCACTAGTTTCTTGGAAAGACGGGGCTATTTCACGCCCAAAAGGGACTACAGCAAAGCACGTGCTACCCTGGTTTGTTGAAGGGTCTGAGGCAGCCCTGGCTGGGGCTGTCGCTGCATTTGGAGAGTCCTTTGCATCGGTGGGGAGCGGCTTCTTGGGGCATTCTCCAGGGACTGTGATCTCAAATGGAACCGGCAGCCAAGAGGAGCCTGGGCTCAGTCCTTGCACCAGAACTGCAAAGTCCTTCAATTAACATCCCTATTGTTGTTTTTTTTTCCCCTTGATTTTGGAACCGAAGCGTGTGGACCCTACTCCTTTCCTCACCCAGAGGAGTGATAAAGAGAGGATTGTTCCCGCCAAAAACATCAGCCCTTGATGGTTCTTATTTAATGGAGGAGAAGGGAATAAACCAAATCTCCAGTTCCCTGTCTCTAGTTCAAGATACACCTTCAAATCTGAAAACTGGGGAATCTCTGGCAGGGTTTCTTTTTTGCTAGAAAAACAAACAAAAAAATGTTGTTTTCTGGCCAAAAAGCCCAAGCTGTTAATTTCTTCCCCCTCTCTGTTTTTTCCTTTCCTTTTTTTTTTTGTGTTCTGGGGCTGTTTCTGAGCAGCTAGGCGAGGAGGACACGCTGTATAAACATGGTACCGGCGGGGTGTTTGGAATGCTCCTCGCTCCGGACCTCCTCCCCACGGAGGAGGAGGCTGGCGGGGTGGAGGAGTCTGGGTCATGGAGCAGAGGGCAGGGAGAAGACAGCTTCTCTTTTCTGCTTGCGTGTCCAAATCTTCCCAGCTGAGGAGAGAAACTGGTGTGCGCTGGGTCCTTTTATTTAGCATTCTCCTCTCCGCTTCCCCTTTCATCCCCATGTGTCAAACAGCTTGTAGGCTTTATTTCAGGGGGCCGAGGAATTTGAACTACAGGCCCAAATGCCTCCAGCATCTTTTGATATACAAAGTCGTGAAGCAAAGTTCAAGGGGTGCCCAGAGCCAGAGTCCTGCCAGCTGGTAGCTGAGGAGAGCATGGGTGTAAGATGGTCCTCCACGATTCCTGGATGAACGAGCAAGTGACAGAGAGCATGGGGGGGTCTTATTTAGGGGACGTAGGCACGACTTCAGTCTCACACCTTCAGTTCCAGCACAAGGGTTTGGCTGCTCCTGTGAAACCTCAGCCCAGCAATGAAGCAAAGCGTGACCGTGCTGCTACGTAGTTCAGATGTCTTAGTGTCTGGCTGGATGAAAGAGCAGCAGGTCTCTGGGGATGAACTTCAGCACGTCAAGTTACCAGTGCTGACTAACGATGGAGGGTGGCACGCTGGGACATGCAGCCTCCACGGGCCCTGCCTGGGTACCACAGAGGACCAAGGCTGCTTTATCTTCCATGCACATTGAGATCCTCCCTTGGTTTCCCAGTAAGCGGCTTCTCACAGGGGATAATGGTCCCAGTGAAAGCCCATTGAAGTCAATGGGAGTCTTTCTGTTGACGTCAATAAGTTTGGACCCGGTCCCATGCATACGGCCCTCCTGCTGAAGAGAAATGAGCAGCAAATCTTCTGTGTCTGCATGAGGTATTCTGTTGCATCATTCATTGTCTATAACCACAGTTCAGCTGTTTTTAGATTGCTAAACCGACAACTGGTGGAAGTGTTTAAAAGGGAGGGAGGAGGAAGGGTTGACCGTGCCCTCTCTGCTCTGGGACGGTGACTGTGGCCCAGCCTGGTCATGGAGAGGTCATCTGCTCAGCACCCGCAGCAGGGCTGAGCTCCTCCTCTTCAGCAGGCCTTCCTTGTCCCCAGGGCTCAGTGCAGCTGGGGACAGGACGTACCCATCCCTCTCCCCCCTCTCCCCCCAGGGTGGATGCATATTAGGGGCTGAGAGAGGGCCGGGATGCAGTTGTGGCAGCTCTAACTATTCCCTCCCACGATGAGACCCGTTCCTTCTGCAGAGCCACTACAAAACCAGTGGCTGTCACTGTGTGGATTTGTGGTGTCATCTGAGAGCTGGGGGTTTGACAGCCCTTTGGGTGTGACGTATTGGGTGATGCCAGCCTTCCCCAAACCAACAAGCCCTTGAGAACCAGCCTCTGAGGGAGGGAGGACGCTGCCCATCGCCTGATGGGGGAAAGTGCTCTGGGTGCATGGCTGTGGCTCCAGCATCCTGCTGAGTGTAAGATGCAGTGAGACCCCAGGGCTGCTCCTTCTGCAGGGACCTCCTCTCAGGGCCATGGCTCCTGGCTGTCGGCTCTGCTGGGTGCCGTTCTCCATGCTCTCCTGTGCCATCCTCCTCACCCTTCGGTGGCTGGCTTCTGCTGCAAAGCCCTGAAACCCTTCCAGAGCAACCGGAGCACAAAGGCAGGGGCTGTGCCACAGCAAAGGGCCTTGCACAGGCTGAGGACAAGCCCCGTGCAGACAGGGAGCTGTCTGCCAGCAGCCAGGACTCGGTCCAGCTCGGAGGATGGTGAGAGTGGGTGCTGAAAACATGACCCAGCGGTGCCTCCACTCTGCACATCTCTTGTGAACAAACACTTGGATGATTGTGCCCTGGTGGCTGCTTTGCCTGTGGCAGAGATGCAATGCATCTCCCCTCGAGCTGGCTGATGGGTCCGAGAGGTGAAGGCCCCTTCAGCCGTGACAAGGCAGAGGCCAGCTGCTCCAGCCCTGGCACGCCGAGTGTTACCCAGTAATCCGTGACAGCACTCCTGCTTCTCACTACTCCCCACGCTTGCTTTTCTCCCTTGAACCAAGTGCTACCTTGTGGCCATGGGCGGATTTTAAGTTAACCCTGCCAGGGGAGCAAAGGCGAGTTCAGCTGGGGAGCGAGGCAGGAGTGGGAGCTCTGGGAGACCCAGGAGAAAAGCCCTTTCAGGATGTCCATGCATCATATAGGCACATGTGGGGAGGTACATGTAGGTGTCTGTGTGTGCAGACGGATGCAGCGTGTGTGTACACATGAGTGTGTGTGTCTAGACGAAGGGAGGGGGTACTTTTTGCACAAAAGGCAAAGGTGTAGAATTTGAGGGTTGCCATGGATACAGGTCAGATGCCTTTGTTCTCGCATTGTGGTGTAGCTTAGGGAGATGAGAGATGCACCAGCTTCAGAGAAAGATGAGGCAAGAGTGGGGTTTCATTTATTATTTTTTTTAAAAATACGTGAAGAAAAATATCCCTACCTTTTTTTTTATCAAAGTTTGAAATAAAAGGCAGTAAATGAAGGCAATCTACGGATGTGTGTGTGATTGAACTCACGGAGAGACTGGGAAGAGATGCAGCTGAGTGGCATCAAGGGAAATATCATCGTGGTATCGTCATGGTCACAGACAGCCCCTCTGCGGAGCCACAGAGCCACTTGTCTGCAGTAACTGCCTGATGTACAAGTGTGCACACGTGCATGTGTGCGAGTGTAAATGTGTGCTTCTGCCATTGTTTTTCTCCTTTTAAAGTCTCCTCACCAGCTTTCTGTAGTCCCAGGCTGTGGGATTCGGTGCTGAGAAGGAGGTTTCAGACCAGGATCCATATGGGGCCCGTCAGTTGCGACTGGATTCATTTTAAAGTCCTTGTTAAGTCCAACAAAAAGCCAAAGATTAGAGCTGATATGTTGGCTTTTATCCAGATACTGATCCCTGAAAGGCTGCCTTGAGACCGCCAGACGACTCTCTCATTCCCCTTTTTCTCCTTGCTCTTCTTCTTCCCTTCTAATTGCTTCCCAAATTTGGGTTTATTACCACGATTTTGAAGCCAGGTAATCAGAACCATGTATGTTTTTCTCCCCGCCCCCCATCTCTTTCTGGTACCAATCAGATCACGTCTCTTTGTTGGTTCAGAAAGTCCACTTTAATATCTTGACCACCAACGTCAAAGTCTTGGCAAGGCTGCAGCCCTTGGGGACGGCGCTTCAAAGCCAGCCATTAGCCAGCAGATACACTACTGGCAGCCAGACAGCCATGTCCAAAGGAAAAGGAGCATGGCTCGTGTCCCTTAGCTGGGAACACTCGCTCCTCTTCTCTGAAGCCAGAGCTGCGGCGTCCCCATCATTACCTGGGGCTCGTTCCCCCCATGGCAGGGGCTGCAGCGGCGGGGGGCTGTGTGTGAGCGGCGGTTTGGCACTGTGGGGATGGATGTCTGTCTCAGGCTTTGCTGTCTGTCCGTGCAGACCCACCGAGGTGACCAGTGCGAGGGCAGGAGGAGCCTTCATGGTCAGTTCCTGTTGTCTCCTGTGGCCCAGCCGTGCTCTGCTGTTGGGGATCTCTCTTCCAAGCTGAGCTCCTCCCTGCTTTTCCCATCACGGAGCTGTGCGAGCAGATAGCTCTTGACAGCAAAGCAAGAGTGCCAGCTAAAGAGGGCAGAGCTCGGTTAAGAACTGCGTGTAGTCAGGCAAGGCAGGGGGGAGTGGATGGAGAAAGGGGATGGTGTCACTGGTGCTTTGTGCCAAAACTGGGATGCTGAGGGAAGGGGAGCTGGGGCCACCTAACTGCACCAGCCTGGACCTAAGCTCTCGTGCTGAGGACCCCTGAGCAGATGCTCCTGCTTTGTTCCCAGGCTGGGCTTCGTTTGGAGGACCCTCTGTGAAGCTGCTAGCCAGTGCATCCCATGTGTCACCACACTGGGAGGAGGGTGCCTGAGCTGCTGGAGCCATGAGGAGGGTGAGATAAGGCAGAGAGCCTGCGGGCTTTGGGGCTGATGGAGTGTGATCTCACGTCTGGAAGCAGAGGAGGGACTCAGGGCTGTGTTGGAGACAGCAGAGAGCCAGCAGAGCTCATTGCCTGCTCCAGAAGGCCTGATCCTGTCCTGCAAGGCTGGCCTGGCGAATTGCTCCACACACCCCCAGCATGGGAATGCCCGTCCACCTCGTGCTGCAGCAGCCAGTGCCCGCGGGATTAGTTAGAAGCATTCTGAACAGCATCTGCCGTGGGGGCTGTGTGCAACGAGGGGCATTAAAAACCCATCAGGCATTGTATTGTCCATGCATTAATTTAAAATATATGCAGCCACATATAAAATATTACCTAACACGTAATATTCGTGCAGTTTAAATTAGACAGCGGGCCGATATATTTTCAATATGTAATGCACACTGCGAGCAGGGTAGATGTGAAATGTGTGTGTGAGATGCATCTGGACCTGGAACAGCTTGCAAAGCCATTCAGGAAAATATTTAGAGGGGTGAGGGGCGGGAATGGGCTTGTTCTGTCTTTGTTTCTGTGACTGCTTTAACTCCAGGCTTTCTGTCCCCGGAGTCCCACAGCACAGCCTGGTGACCCCCTACGGGCAGCATAAAAAGGAGCCGGCCCAGCCCATTCTGCGCAGCGCTGTCATCTCGCTCCTCCAGCCGCCGGTTCATGAGGAGGGGTATTAAAAGGAGCCGAGCTTTCCATTCACTCCTGCCAGCGTCAGCCTGGCTGATAATCCTCCGTGCAGGCAGGTTTGCCCAGGGGCTCTCTTGGCCATCCCTCTCAGGGCCATCCCTTGGCATCTGCCGGCACGTGACGCCTGCGCTGGCAGCCTGAGCATGGGCAGGCGACTCACACATCCCTTCATCTGCTCTGCACGGCCAGGCCTCCCTCTTCTCCCACCTCTGTGCTGTACATGTGTCCCAGGTCATCCCATAGCCCCTTTACCTCAGCCCCCAGTAAAATCCTCCCTGTGCACGTCTGTCCCTCACCGTGGTGCCAGCCCAGGACCCCCGACTACCAGGTCTCTTCTCCTGCCACTTGCAGCATCCTTGGCTAGCCCAGCTCTGACCTCTCTGGGATTACTGGGTGCACGTCCCAGTCCTCACTGGAAACACCAGCCCGAGGAGATCTGGTCACTGCCCATTGCGTTTTCTCTTCAAGGGACTGGCTGGCTCTTGCTCTGAGCATCATCCCAGCTCCGAAATTCACCCTTTGCCTTCGTTTCCTGCTCACCTTTCCAAAGGGAAAAATCTCCTGTAGCTCCTGGGTGCCAAACCCACAGATACCTCTCCTGTGCTCCGGGCATGACACATGGAGAGCCAGCAGACACAGACCTCACGCAGAGGCGGTGATGGCACAGCCTGGGCATCTTATCCCCCCTCCTCTGTCCTCATCCCGCACTAGACCCCAGCCTGTTTCGCTTCCTCCTCCAGACAGACCGTGAGGGCTGATGCTGGAAGATGGTTCTTATTTCTGCAAACACTCTCTGGGACACTTTTTCCTTAAAAGTTTATCAACTGTTGAAAGTGGACATTATCCACAGCACTTCCCATCTCAGCCAAAACCCCACGTTCCTTTTTCAGAGGGGGGGAAAGAAAAACCCCATCCCATGTTTGGTGTGATGCCCGTGGTGCAGCCCTGCTCTGCTCACCGCTGGCCCCCACCGTCCCCTTTTCCTGCTTGGGGATAATGGGAGCTGAGAGGCCGGCGCAGACACAGAACCAGCACGCTGGGAAATCAGCAGGGTGTGTGCAAACTGCCTTGGATAACATCCACCCCAAGCACAGCCCATACCAGAATACGACCAAGAACAGCGAAGCTCTGAAGTCTGAGAAAGACCATTTCATTTCTCCCCATCCCCCTGTTTCTTTTTCCGCTCCTCCTGCCGACACACACCTGGGCTCCAGTCCCCACAGCCACGGGCTGCAGAAAGCCTTGGTCCCACAGCACCTCTAAACCCAGGCTTTGCTAGACCAGGTTTTGGCCTGCCTGGCTTATTTTAAGCTCAAGTTTGTGGGTTGTGGCTGGTTTAATTTTTTTTCTCTGGGTTGAGGGATGGTGACTTTACCAGGCTGGATCTCCAAAACTGGAAGCTTGGTCCAGCGTGGGGAGGAACCCAGGAGCGTGGACTAAGCATCCCTCATTCCAACCTCCCCCGGTTCTGAGATTAGGCAGAAATTCAAACAAATGAAGCCGGTTGCTGGAGAGGACAGGAAGCAATTACAGACCACCCTGTAAAGGCAGGACAGATAGCAGCTTGTGTGGCTGCTGCTGCTGTTTAAACAACAACAACCCCCAGGCCGGGAAGGGCAGGAACATCTTGGAAGAACAATGCTGGAGCTGAGGTGCACTAAAGAACTCCTCAAAGGAGGATTAGTACAAAACGCTCCGGCACAAGGGCCCTGAGCTCCTGCTGGTGGGTCAGGAGGGTTCCGCTGGCAGGAGGAGCACAAACAGGATGGGGTCTGGGGTCCAGAGGGAGTCAGGACCTGGGATCTCCTGGTGCCAAGCCAAGGAGCAGTCCCACGCGGGTCAGGAGGAGGGTGGCCACAGGATGCCTTTTCCATCTGCTGGGCCAGTTTGCAGTGGGGTTTTTGTGGGTTGTTTTTTAACTCTGCCATGGAGGGGGAAGCAGGGGGGGAGGCATTTTCAAGCTGTTTTCTCCAGGATATCCCAGCTACGCCTGACAGCTGGTTCCCATTGGGCTCCTGACCAAAGGCAGTCTCCAGCAAGGGTGGGAGTGGGCGGGAGTGGGGGAAGGGAACCTAATAACGATGAGGACGAAGAAGAGGAAGGATGAAAGGCACTTAAATGTGGAGGGTGGAACTGAAGCAGGAGGACACTCGGTGGGAGGGGCTGGCGAGGCTTTGAAGCTCCTCTCGATGGGGAGCCTCCTTTAAACCCTACACCATGTCCGTCCAAGGTGGGGGAGGAGGGTCTGCCTCTCTTCTTCCCTCTGAAATGCTGCGAGAGGTTGAGACCCCCACTCAGGATGGCCTGTTTCTCTCTGTTAAGCATCTTAAATGCTTGTCCATCTCCCATGGCCTCCCGGTCCTCCCTCACAGCCAGCCTTTCCGTTCCTTGTAGGAGTGGGCTGGGGGTGGGAGGTTCCTGAAGGTACCCCCTGGAAGGTATGTGCGGCCTGGGGTAGGGGTGATAAGGCTGGTGTCAGCCACAGCCTCATGCCAGTAGGCATTCAAGGAGAGGAGGTGTGAAAAGGAGCTGGTCATGTCCCACACCCAGCATCAGGCAGTGATGATGGTCAGGCAGGTCAAGAGGAGCATGGCATGTGTTGTGGCATAGGTGTAGTGGGGCTGTGCACTGTTACTGCCAGCTTGTTAGCAGGAATTACTCAAGCAGGAGGTGATGGAGGGGAATTGGAGCCTGTCTGCAGCTGAACAGCAAGGCCTGTGAAGCACCCACGGGAAGAAATGGGACAGCAGGTGTTTTGGTAACCTCAGGCCCCTGTGCCACCTCCTCGGAATCAGGCTGAGGGTTTGCTAATACAAGCTGGGCTCGACCCAGCCTGGCTGCACTCGTACCCTCTGCACGGCAGCGCTGTTGGCACAGGCAAGCCTGGGTTCGGGTGTGGGTCTGAGGAGCTGGGGGCTCGGTGCTTGCCAGGGCACAGTTGTGTTGAACAGCCCAGAGTATGATGATACAAGGACCCAGGCACATCAGGAATTAACACCTCCTCTCTTACTATTGCCCCGGGTTCAGCTCACTCTGCAGTAGGTGGCCCTGAGGACTCTGCTGAGGAGGTACCAGGAGGTGCCCCCTCCATTGGTGGGGAGGAACGAGCTTGCAAGCAGCCTGGTCACTTGAGCTCCTGCTGTGGAGGAGAAGCAGGAGGACATGGCTGCCAGAGCTGGGGGATGTGATTTAGGGGATCAAGCGAGCCAAATACTGTGTGCTGCAAACTCAGTTCCCATTGGCAACATGCTCACCCACCCAGGACTGGTGTCTGCCCAGGGTTTGTCATCCCTGGGTGTCTGCCTGGACCCCACTGCAGCTCTCCCAGCACAGCCTGTACCCTCAGAGCCAGGCCTGGAGCACCCTGCTCACGTCCATGGTCTGAGTTCACATCACAGAGCCCTGTGAGCAGAGACCCCCAGAAGGCTCCATACCTTCTCCTGAAAGGTACTGTCAGCTCTGGTATAGCTCGGAGCCCCCCAGACCCTGGGTTTTGCTCTGTCGCTGCCTCCTTTCTCCTTCTCACAGCTCCGACAGACATGGATGCTGCTGATACCGACCTTCTCTGTTGCTTTCTGCGTCTCATGGCACCTGTCTGACTTTGGGTTTCATTTGATTCAGGAAGGGGGCAGGACAGCCCTGTTTTATAGGCTGCTAGCAGGACATCTCCTTTGCCGTCCCCAGTCAAACCCAAGCAAAACTCTCCCTGGAAAATTGCAATGCAGCAGTTTATTAAATTGCACCTAACTCAATTCAGAGTGTCAAGAAATACGATGACAGACAGAAAACTAAAGCTCTGGGAACCACAGAAGAACATGTCCCACAGACCTGTCTCCGGGGCACTGTGCATGTTCTTTTCTCAGTGGCGTGGCAGTGAGGTTATTCCCATTGGATCTGGCCCACCTTGCCCTAATTTGATGATTTCCCCCTGAAAGGAGCCGACCTGTCCAGGCTGGCTGAGCCTTTCAGCACTGCCAAGGGGTCAGGGCTGTGCTGGGAGCTGGACAGGCACCCTCATCCCCCGTCCCTCCTCGGTGCACAGGCTGTTGGTCTCTAGAGGAAAAAATACTCCACCAGTGCATTGTTCTTCCCAAGGCTGTCAGGAAATCGGTGCGGGGTGAGGAGTGGGGTGACACAGGGTAAACAATGGAAGGAGAAAGTTAACAATAACACTCAGTGCCTGTGGCAAAGGATCTCTGACAGGGCCCTGGCCGAAGCTTCGGTACGGCGCTTCGGGCAGCGGATGTGTCTTGGCTTTGAGGTGAGTGTGTGTGCTGGGTGTCCCCAGGCTGCAGCAGTGAGTGTCCCTTCAGGGTCCCCAGGCGATCCCCAGGGGTCCCAAGTTGCTCCCGTGCAGGTGGATGTGACTCAGGAACCCAAAGTGACAGCACCCAGAGGCATCTCTGGCTGGAGCCCTGGGCCGCATCGCCTGAAGGTGAGGGAGCTGAGGGTGCAGGTCTGGCCTCCTGGCAGCCCCTGCACCTCCCTAATTTGGGACCCTTTCCATCCTCTCAGCTGTTTCTGACAGCCACTTCATGGCCTGGACATCAGGTAAAGAGGAGACCTGGCATTTGGTCTGTCAATCCCCAGGAACGAAGCTCAAAATGAATAAATTCAAACAAATGAAGGTGTTTTGGGAAGCACATCCCCAGGCTGGCCTGGACGGGCCCAGCGTGGCTCCTGGCGTCTGCACACGCATGGGGCAGCCCGGGGGGAGCAGAGGGTGCGTGTAGGGCCGAGCAGGAGGTTTGGGAGCAGGTCTGGTGCTGGCTGAGGCATCTCCCTCACACCCCCCTGCCCTCCATCCTGTGCTCCCCTGGATGTTTTTGTGTTTGGTTCTGTATTGAGCTCTGCAGGTGTCTGGTACACTGAGACGAATTGAAAAATAGAACACAATATTAAGTTAATTAAAACAGCCCTCTGTGTGTTAATCTTCCTGTCAGGTTTTAATTAAGTGCTGATAAAGGCTCAGCGTGAGGGGGTGGGGGGCGTTCCTGGTCACCCCTCCTGCAGTCCAGGCACAGAGGTGCTTGTCAGGTAGCGATGGGGTTACGGCCGGTCCCCCCAAGCATGGCGAGACCGCACCGAGCGAGGAGCCCCTTGCTGCTGAGCCCCTTGCTGCTGCACCCCCTCCCTCCATGCCTCCATCCCAAGAAAGGCTGAAACTGTCCCGTTTCCTTGACTGCCTTGACACAGCCCTCGCTGTGGGACAGCACCCCCACTCACTGAGAGTCCTGGCTGCCCCCCAGGACAGGTCACACTTCCAATGATGCCCAATTTTCCACTTGTGAGCCAGAAAATTCAGGGAAAGTGCCAAGCCAGGGGAGGTGCTGTTTCCTGCTGCAGGGACAGGCTGGTGTGGGGCATCAGGAGCAGGGTTAAGGCTCTGCCCACATGGCTCTGTCCCTGGAGACATGCCATCCCTTTCTGCAGGCAGCTGTTGATGCGTGGGGCCGGTGCTGAGCCCTCTGCCCCAGTACGGTAGCGAGGGATGCTCTTTGGAAAGGGACAGGGTGAGGAGCTGGGGACAGGCATGGGGCTGCCAGGAGGACAGCCAAGGTCAGGCTGGGTTTAGGGGTTGGTTAGGGCAGGGGTGAGCTGAGCGCAGGGCGAGGGGCACGTCTGTTGTCCCTGGGTACCCTGCAGAGGGTTAGTGGGATGGAAGAGAGGAGGGATGGAGAGCTCTGGGACAGTTTGGGACAGAATGGCAACAGGGATTAGGAACGGCAGAGCCTTGGCCTGGGGTTAGCAGAGGTGGATGCTCGCACCAGAGCAGTGCAGAGCCGGGATCCAGCAGGGTTGTGGTGGCCTTGGAGCCAAGTCATCCCCCTGTTCCTGCAGTTGGGGGGTTGTACCCACCGGACAAGCTGAACCTCTTCCTCCCATCAGCCTCCTGCTCCTCCTTTGGCACTGGGGGGCCCCTCCAGCCCCCCCAGCACATGGAAAGGGGGGGAGTCACACTGTCCTGCAGCTTTGCCTTGATCCAGCTACGTTATTTTGGTCTGCTGCAGGGACTGAGCCGTGCACCCCACAGGGCACAGCCCCCACCCCCAGCCCCCCCAGCCGCTGTCCCACCTTCTCTTGGGGGGCTGTGGAGACTTAAGGGGGGTACCCAGAGTGGCTGCTAGGAGCTCTGAGAACCTGCCAGGGCCTGTGGGGCTGGGAGGAGGGGAATTTCCACTCAAGGCAATGCTTGCAGGCGCTGTGGGAAACAGTGGGAAGGTTTTGGCTGCAGCAGTGGGCTGGGGGGTGCGCTGGAGCAGCAGCTCCTGGCCAGCCCCCTCAGCGGGCTTAGTACAAAAGCTCTTGTGTCCCCACACTGCAGGAATGGTTTTTCCTCTTTTGGGAGAGGTGTTTGCCTGAATAACTTCTCCCAAAAGCAGATGAGATGATGCCCCAGCTGGCTGCACTGCAGGCTGGAATCGGGGTCCCAAGCAGCGCCGGGGTCCCTTGTTGTCTCCTTGGTTCTGTGACGGACAATGTCACTTTGCAGCAGTTACCTCCCCCGCCGACCTCAGGCTGAGCTGGAATCCGTTCTGCCCAGTAGTTCCCTGCCATAAATTCCTGTAGCTGTTCCCATTGCAGAGCTGACATGGACAGTTAAAGCGTCTCCGCTCGGGCAGAGCCGTTAGATTGAACCTCTGCTGACTCCAGGTTGGACTTTTTTATAGCCAGAGCTTTTCCCACTCCACATCCGAGTCCCACCTAAGCTCCTCATTGTGTTCTTAAGGTCCCTAGCCAAAATTAAGACGTTTCCCATTTTAACTTACAGCACCTTGTGTAATGCCTTTAAACCGTTAGGGATATTCTTTGAAACATCTCAGGGCTGGATCCAGCTCCAGAGCGGAATTAGAAGCCCCTCGTTTAGAGCCCGGGCCATTAACTTGGCCAAAGTGTTTCTCCTGCCTCAGGTCTTTCAGCTCTTCACAGGTACAGCACCTGCATTTACGATCAGGAGGTTATTAAGTGATACTGCTTTTAAAATTAATTGTGACCATTCCCAACTTGGAGCAGCCCCACTGCGGATTCTGCACCCGCTCCCCAGCCCCAGGATTAGGTGAGGTGCTGGGGGTGGGAGCAGGATTTGCTGGAAGCATCCTTCCATTGTGCTTCATTTTCCAGCTTGACAGTTTTCCAAGCTGCAAATGGTCCTTCTCAACCTCTTTGGAGCTCACAAATTGAGGAGGGTTCCCATCTATGTGTCCCCCTCCTCAGCACGCCTGGGAGAGCGCTTGGCTTCGGCTGCCTGGTGTGTTTCTGAGAGGTGGTTCCTCACCCCATCCCCATGATGAGTTTTGTCTAGGCCTTTTCATCTGCTGGGAAAGGGGAAAAAAAGAAAAGAAAGAGGAAAAAAAATCCCACCTGGAATCAATTGTCAGCACAATGGAAGTTGGCATGGCCAGCGCTGGGGAGAGAGGGGTGGACAATGGCTTATTTACCAGAAATACTGCTTTGGGGACAAGCAAAACTATCGGCCAAGAGCTGCCAAATGGGATGAATGGGATAGGCTGGAAAAAAAATTAAGGGGGGAACAAAAAACAACCCTGGAAAAGTCAAAACCTTTAGTCATAGTGTTTGCTGAGATGGGTTTGTTTTTGTTTTGAACGGACACTGAGAAATCAGCCCCAGTTAGAGCTGAGATTTAAAGAGACAAGCAGACCCAAGGGTCTCCTCAGCGGCTGGCTCGTGGAAGTGACTCTTCCTCCCCTTTCTCCTCTTCTTCCCCTTCCTCCCCTTGCTGCAAGAGCCCCGGGGCACAGCAAAGCCTGGACAGCCGGTCCCCGCAGCCCCTCACCACACCATTGCTCCCTGCTCCCTGTCCTGCCTTATCTCCCTTCCTCAACCCTTGCCCACTGTGTTTATTCACACTCCAAACTTCTTCGCGACGGGCTCTGTCTCTGGTTGCATTTGTTTTGAAGCCCTGTCCCCACTCAGGGCTTATCTCTCAGCACAGTGATAACAACAACCAACAACCCTCTTTGCTTATATCGCCGTCTCTTTTAAATGGTTCCATAATCTAAACCAGCACTTCCATCGCCTCTTCCTTCCTCCGTGTGAAAGCACCCGCCCCCTGCTCGCTAATGGCCCCTGCTCACACAGAGAGGTGGCTGACAGCACTTCGGGGCTCGCTCCCTGCAGCCCCTCTGGAGACCAGGGGGGTGCCAGGGGGATGCCACCGTTCTGAGAGATTCCTGTACAAATCCAGTGGCCGGGGGAGAAAGAGCCATCCCATCTTTGGTTTGATATAACTGCTGACAGCAGGTGATGCTTAGTGAGTGCCCAGGGAGGAGACACCATGCGCTGCCTGTCCTGGCGCAGGGGAAGCCGGGCGAGGTGCAGTTTGGGAGCCAGCTCTGCCTCCTGCCTTCTGGGGCCAGTGGGTGCCTCTGTGGGGATGGAGCATCCCTGCAGCTCCACCCTGCTTCCCAGCCTCTGTCCCTCGCAGCAGCAAGGCCTTGGTGGCCAGATGACATCCCTGGGGCTGCTGGTGCCATAGGTACAGCCACACCTGTGCCATACATCACCCTGCCTGATGCTCGTCCCGGCGTGGGTGCATATGCCAGGTTGGGTGACTCCAGTATGGATGGGTACCCGCATCGCTGGGTACCCCTGCATGCCTGGGGTATCCCCCCCTCGCTCCCCTTTGTTTTTTAACACCCTCAAGGAAGGAGCATCCCTCATCCCACGTGTGCCCGCGTGGGCGCAGAGCATCCGTGTGCTGCTCAGCTTGTCGCTCATCCCCAGCAGCAGCACGGGAGCCAGCGCTGCCAGGGACTGAAGGTCAGCAGAAGGACATCTCAATTATTCCGTGTCATCTGCGAGGAGCTCGGCTCTTGTCAGAGTCCCAGCGGAGAGCAGTGAAACACTAACTCAGCTGCAGGAAAAAAGACAGTGGGGGAAAAAAAAAAAGGAAAGGAAAGGAAAGGGAAGAGGGGTAAGAAAAGGCCCCGTGCGTTCTGCACAGAAGCTAAGGTCACGGGGATTGACAGCTGCTAGCAGAGATCTCTATTTCGTGTGCCGAAAATAACACCTCTCTGGGCTACAGAACTGCGTTTTCAATTAAATATTGGGTAGTCAAGGGGGGGAGGGGGATCTCAGCGATAATTTCAGAGGAGGAGGAGGAAATGGAAAACAGGCTTGGAGGGAAGCCTGCCTGGCAGCTTCCAGTAACCTGATTTCCTCGGGATTCTCCTTCCCTCTGCTCGTATCGTCACCGCTCCTTTGGAAGCCTTGGGAAACAGCTCCGGGTGGGAGAAGCTGGGGAGCCAGTCCCTCTCAGGACCCGTGGTGGGAGGAAGAGCCGAGCCCCAGCAGCACACAGGCTGAGCTGCTCCCTGCTGGTGCAGTGCATGGGGCCGAGGCGCTGGCAGCTGCCTGAGCACAAGGACATTGGGCATCGCTTTGCCAGTGCAAAACCTGCTGCGTGCAGAGGAGGACCTGGGGCCAGACCAGGAACAGGAAACACTGGGGAAAGAGCTGGGAACTGCATCCCCTGAGCCCATGGAAACACAGGGTGAGCGAGGACATCCCACCTGGACAGAGGAGACATCCTTGCCTGCCAGCTGCCAAAGGCATCCCATCGGCATGACATGAGCAGAGGCCAGTGGGAGTGATGAGGACCACAGGGTTTCACTCAGGCTTCCTTTTGTTAGTCATGTGGAGCTGTAGCAAGAGTCCTGAGCTGCTGCCCACAACCTGAGTGACCAACTGTTCCTTCCCCTCAAAAAACTTCTACCGAGATGCCGAAGCACTTAACCCAAACTGATGTTTCCTGGCTGGGCAGGAGCTTCTCTGCTTCTTCTGAGCTTGGTTCAGACACAGCAAGGCTCCCACAGGAGTGTGTTTGCCTGGAGCAGGGGGTGAGGTCTCACCTCCTGGGATCTCCATCCCTTTAAGGGGTTTTCCATGGATGAGATTCTTGGACATCACGCTGCAGGTTTGCCAAGCTGCCCCCAGCACTGTGCAGAAGGAGCACGGTCCACGCTGCTCTCAGGCTGCAAGCCAAACCTGAGGGGCTTTGTAATGCCGTGGCTGGGAGCACTTCCCTGCTGACCACCTGAGCCCGCTGCCCCTCACCGGGGTCCCCTCACCAGGGTCCCCTCATCAGGGACCCCTCACCAGGGACCCCTCACCAGTGGGTGGGATGGGTGCTCTCTCTGAGCACAAACCTCTTCATGGGAGAGCAATCCCAGCAAAGCCGAGCGATGCAACCCAAAGCAGGGCTGATTTTTTCGTGGTTGGGAAGAGACAGCTGTTTTTGGGGCTCCCAGGGTGTTGCCCCACAGGGAGGTGGAGCAGAGCCTGCCTGGAAAGCCGAGCAGGAGCCGCTGGGACCGGCGAGACACGAGCACCTGGAAAGAATTAACGCTTACCCTGGGCAAGAGCTTGTGAGGAGGAAGAACAAAGCAGGCGAGGAGAAACCAGAGCAAGAACAAAATGGTGTGAGTGGGAAAAGGCATTCCTGCTTCCCTGAGCGGGGAAGGAGCCGGCCAGGCAGCTCTGCTGGGCTCTGGGGCTGGGCCGCTCCCCCTGAGACACTCAGCCTGTCTCACATTTTCATTCCTGTTCCTTTCTGGCTCTTTTTCCCTCCTCTTTGCCTTTTCTTCCCTTTCAGACTTGCTGCCATCCCTCTTTCTTTCTGCATTCTCATTTTTTGTAGCCCCCCTTCTCCCTCACCCCTCCCTCTTTGGTTCCCTATGGGGGGTAAGACTGGGTATTGCTGTGCCCATCCCCACTTTGTCAGCAGCCTGGGGGCTCGCTCCCCTTCTCCAGGAGGGAGCAGGGTGCCCACCCTTTCCGCAGGGGCGGTGGGGGGAGGCAGAGCCTGAGCATCACTGCATTTAGGGAAATTCATGGACATTCTGGGAATTGCCACCAGTTTGAATCTGACCCGTTTTTGTCAGGGATACTCTGCGTGCAGGGAGGACTTGTCACCTGGGGGACAGTCGGTACCTGCTGCCTGGTGACAAATGACTCTTGGCCTCCTGGCTGGCTCCTGTTTGCTCTCTGCCAGGCCTAATCCCACTGGTTACTCCAACAAGGACAAAGAGAACTGTGCTCCCCAGGGGGCTTCTCCTCCTTCGTGGAGGAGCTCTTCACCCTGTGGGGGTCACTGAGCTGAGAGTGGGGCTCCACACCGGACCAGTCCGATCCACAGACCTGAGTACACTTCCTAGAGGGATTTCTTTACTAAGTGATGCACAAGTAGCATTACTAATGCTCACAACCCTCCTTACTCCTCCACTGTGCCAGAGGTTTGGCTGAACATGCCCCTGGCGTGGTTATCCTGCCAGATTCCCAGAGCAGAAGCCATAAAGCAGAGCTCATGGACCATGGAAATGTCCTCACCGGGCAGCAGATAATGTGAAACCCCTCATGTAGTCACTCCTGGGCAAGCCAAGGTCGTGGCAAAGCTTTGGGCTGCCGAGGAAGGTCTCTCTCTCCTTCTTGCCTTCTTTTTTTCAGGAGCAGCTCATCCCTTGGTATTTGAGGCCTGACTGAAAGCAGAAGGGAGGTGGGGTCTCCAGCGAGCTCCTGCAGCCTGGTCTCAGGCTGGCTTTGTTGCCTTGAGGGGTTGCACAAGTTTGGAGAAGCATTTTACCCAAACCTGAGCTCTAGTGGCCCCGGGTGACAGAAAGGACCGACAGAACCCATCCGTGCTGTCTCCCTGGAATCCCTGGCTTCCTGAGCCTCTCCCAGCACCCTCTGCTGTCCCTGCACGGCCTGATGTAATAGGGCAGCCGTAAAAAGTTACTAGGTACAAATGAACTGACGGGGATTAAAGAACCAGCACATGCCTCCTGGAAGGCTTTAAAAGCATCCTGTTTAGAGAGGGCTCTGGTTCTGCGTCCCACACTCTCAGTCATTTTCTTTCTCCTGGTTTTTTCATTCGTATGGAGGAGTTGCAGATGGAGCAGGCTCACGGGGTCCCATTTCACACACCCCCCCTCCCCGGGGTCAGGCGCAGGGCTGTCCTGCTCAGCCCCTTCCCCAGGCTTTCGCCTTTCCCTCAGGTTAGGTTTCTTTTGGAAATGGGTTTAGTTTTGGATAGTTCACGCCTTTGCCTGAGAGCTGCGAAGATCCCTGTTACTGGTGAGATGTGTGTGGACAGGGTGCTGGCTCCTGGGGTGGCACAGACCTCGCTGCGCACTGGGTGATGCCCGTAGTGCCAGGGTATCGCTCTGGGCAGCCAGGATGCCTTGGAGGACAGAGAGGTCGAGCCCAGGCCTCCCATGGGCTCTGAGGGTGCCCAGTGGATGGTCCTCCTGCTCTCCCTGGCTTGCAGAAGGAAAGCTGAAATCCTCTCTGCTTTGGGCTATAGAGAGCTACGGTGCAGCAGGAGATTCTGTGCAGCCTGAGGGGTTTTATTCACTTTAAAGAGCATCTCCCTTCACTTTGCACTGACAAACGCTGTGATGTGCTGTTTGCAGGTAGCAGCAGAGAGTTCCCTGGCAGAGGCAGGACCCCTGCTGCTCCTCCACACACGTGTTGGGATGGAGGAGCTGAGGCCAGACAGGGAGCAGTGGGGATGGGTGAGATAACAGCTGTGTGACAGCCTCCAAAGCAGAGGTCTGAACTTCTGGTGGTCTTGTGTAGCTAAGTTTGGATGCTGAGGTCACACAGGGTCATCCCTGCTCCGTGGTGAACTGCTCTGTGTTCATAGCAATACACACACCGCGGCCCGGCGGTGTGTAACCTGTGTGCAACTGCTGTGGGTGAGCATCCTGCGTGGGGCTGCGCTCAGCTCCCCCGGTGCTGGTTTCCTTGCTGCAGGGAGGTGCCTGTTCTGGCATTTCTGTGGTGTTTAGAAAGTCTTAATGGTGGTAAAGGGACCGTCTGGTGTGGCTGATGTGGAGTCGGTGGAGCTCTGCTGTGCTCCCAGTCAGGAAGCTGGTCCTTGCTGCCACTTCTCACTGGATGCCAGGTGAGGCTGTAGGGGAGCTGGTGAGCAGTCTCTGGAGGTTCATCAGCTGGTCAGGCAGCTCATCTGGATGTACTGCAGAGATCTGTGGTTGGAAGATGAGGTTGGAAGATGAGCTTTGAAAGATCTCCCGTCCCCAGAGACTTCATGTGCTCCCTGGATCTGCTGGAACCAAACCCTTGGTGCCAGAACAAAGGCTTCTCTCATGGCACCGTGCTGTTTGAGGTGGGAAACAACACTTCAGTGGGAGAAGGGCTGTGGATGTGCCTTTCTAAGGGAGGGCAAACCAAACACTCACAGCTAGTGTCAGCTGAGGTTTGAGCTGGGCTGTGGAGCAAGGGCCGAGCCAGGTTGGGTTTGCTTCCAAGCAGCTTGGAAAAACAACAGAAGCTCTGTTCATACCTACCTGCAGGAAATCATCCCGCTCGGATGAGATTGCTCTAGCTGCCCTGGTGTGCTGCCTTTGCATTCTGGGTGGCCTGAAGCTTTTTCCCATGCTCGCTGGGAGAAACCAGGAGTGGGGTGGGTAGAAAATCAGCACTGAGGTGCCTTGCTTTGCTTTCACACACCCACTTGTGAGCGAGCCCAGCACCCACCTCCCTGGCTGGATTTAGTGCTCTATCTGTACGTTGGCATCTCCTTCCACCTGCTTGATGTGTGTGGGTGATGTTAGCAGCCCCTTTTCTGTGCCCAAGTGTGGGCAGAGAGCGTGGCTGCTCCCCATCAAGCTGCAGAGGATGAGGTGCATGTGCCTCTGCAGCAACAGCGGTGATAAGGGGCTCTTAATATCCCTGGGAATCCCTCATTTTGAGGATAACACTTTATTCCAGACCATTAAGGTGTTTTACAGAGCAGGTGTATCACAGGAGCAGTGCCTGTGTCTGGCTGCTTCACGTGAACCTTACTGAGCCTTGAACCCTGGTGCCCACCTGAAGCAATGAGGTGTCTGCGTGGCAGGGCTGCTCCACGCTGAAGCAGACACTGATCCCATCCCAGGTGTCTGTTCTGTTACAGGTACCCTCAGTCTTCATTCCTCCCCATCATGCCTCCTGCATCCCTCTCTCTGCACGTGCATCTTAAGCATCTCTGGAGTCGGAGGCCCGTGCACACGGGGCTCGCATCTCAGCACGATGCCTTAGGCAGGTGATGTACCACATAAGACCTTTGTGTGATTTTTTCTTCTCTATTTTTCTGGGGTTCTAGGCAGCTGCACAGCTCTTCTCCCTTGTTTCACCTTTGTCTGCCTGGGCTCATGACCCAGCCCCTTTCCCACCGCTGCTTTGCAAGTAGGCATGGGCACAGGTGCTGCTCCGTGCCAGAGACAGGAGCTCCCTGGCCCCTCCACAGCCTTGAGTGACACCTCCCAGGAGGAGGAGATGCTGGCATCCCTCACCCCTGTGTGTGCAGAGCTCAGTGGGGCTGAGGCTCAGGGCTGCTCATGTGAGTGCACTGGCTCGGGCATCGCTGCGTACGGGGTGGAGCCAGACATCAGCCAGGTCAGGGGAATCCAGAGATGCCCTCACAAAAAGAAGATGATGGAGGCCGTGACAAACCATGCCCAGAAGCTCTGGAGGCTGCTGAAGACCATCCTCTGCCTCAGTGAAGGTGTTGGGAGCACGAGGGACTGCTGGGCCAAGCCCTTCTCCAGCCACCCAGTTTAACCCCCAGGGCACAAACTGTTGCGGCGTCTCCGCAGAGGCAGCGGGATTGATTCCAGCCATGACATACCTTTGGCTTCCCCGGACCCTGTGGCTTGCATCAGACATAGACCACCAGCCTCCCACCCAGCTGTTCAGCTGCCTCCCAGTTGTCTCCCTGCACTTCTTGCAAGTAGAGCAAGACCCTCCCACCTCCTCTTTTCCTTCGAAGAGCTTCCACGCCGAGGCACGGGGTGGGTTTTCTGAGGCTCGGTGTCCTTGTGGGCACATCCAGCCAGTGCTCCCATCCATCTGCTTAACTCCTTGGGAAAAAAAACCCTCAGCACTGCAGCCAAACAATGAGTGAGTACAAAAGCATATGTGGAGAATTGGCAGGGAGCGTTCCCTGACTCACAGCATCCATGCTTCTGCATGTCTGCTCCGCGCACACATCGCTGCCTCTCCTTACCCCCGCTTTAATTAGTCAGGGCTGAGCACACCCTGGGAACGGGCTGGAAGGGGAGTGATGAACAAAACAGCAGCTCCAGATGAGCGAAAGCATCTGAGGGGTTGAAGATGGAAAAATGGGTTGGTCCGTGTTCTCTGGCCATGTGTGTGTGTGTGTGTGTGCAGCGTGCTGGGGACCGCTCCAGCTCACGAGCATCTTTGGCCCCAGGAGCAGGCAGAGGCAGCGCCCAGCAGAGCAGCTGCCTGCCCCCGTTACCTGGGCAGGAGCACATTCCTGGGAGCATCGCTGTCTGAAGGGTGTTTAGCTCCTGCTCTTCTGATGCTGGATTAGGGGTCTGGAAAGTCTCTCTCCTTGGGCCTTGGCCAAGGCTCTTCTCAAATACCTCCAGCGATGTGCTGCTGCTCCTTCCTGAAGAAGCTGGCCTGCTGGAGAGGAAACCCAGTGCTCCTGTTAAATCTTCCTCCTCCAGGTACCCCCTGCCAGACCTTTTCCTCCCCTCGTCGGTGGCTGGAGGTCCTCTCCTCCTCCACGCAGACCATGGGCTTGTTGTCTGTCCTGGTCCTGGCAAAAGATGTTTCCATCTTCCCAAAGGAACCACAGGCTTTTCCAAAAGTGCTCCGAGAATGCAGCCTAGTGGCCTCCACCACCTCCTGCTCCACGCACTGTCACGGCCCTCAGGTGACAGCAGAGGGGCTGGGTGTGCTGGGAAGGGCTTCTGCCCCCCCCTTCACCCTCTCCAGGAGTGAGATGAGGGCAGTGATAATGGCTTTGTTTAAAAGGAAGAAGAGGAAGGAAAATGGAAGTCTAACACAACGGGAATTGCCTCACCCAAATATCCCAAGGACCTTGGCTGCCAAACCTGGATGGAAATAAACTCTCCAGACAATGCGTGGCCATATCTGGGAGCAGCAGGAGCCCGGCCAGCCCCCCCTTTCCTCGCAGGATCTGATAGAGCTCTTTGCTGGCACGGGATGGGCGCACCGGCCATTGTTCCCCACCAGCCCGTGCTGCTGCCGGCCGGCGGCCTTGTCCTGGGATCCACACAGGGAGAATGGACGGAAATCGGACCGGATCGGATCTGACCTTTACCCACATCACATCTCAGGGCAGGGCTTTTATTCCCCCCACTGTCCTTGCTGCTTCTTTGTGGACACGAGGAGCGGAGCCGCACGCAAGCAGCTGGCCTCCCAAAATAACCTGGGATGCGCTCATTGCCGCACGGGTTCATGGTCTGTGCACAGCCCTGTTCCACCCTGACACCCAGCGAGGTTGCCAGCTCTGCCCCTGGCCAAGCAGGGAGCAGCTCTGACTCATGGGGGTCTTTCCCTCTGATGCCGGGGTGGTGGGTGCTGGTGGCTGCCTTGGGGATCCCAGGGCAGGGGGAACATCCCGTCTTGCCGTTTCTCATCACCATGCCTGTTAAGGAGGATGGAGCTGCTCGTTCCTGCCCAGGCACAGCAATGCCTCCCAAAATCCCCAGCGTGAGGATACTCACCCTTACCAGCTCAAACCTCACCATGTCTCCTCGGACTGGAGGGTCCCAGCAGGCAACCACGGGGAAGGGGTGTCCCATTCCTGGCAGCATCTTGAGCTCTCCAAGGCTGGTGGAGGTGGAATGTGTGCTGCATCTCTGGTCCAGCCCCTCAGGGCTGAGGGTTCCCAGCACTTTCTTTGCAGCAAAACACCTGCCAGCCTCTGGCAGGGCAGAGGGAAGGGAGAGGGGCCTGGGCATCGCTTGCTTGCTGGAGCAGCACTGGGTGCCAGCACCAGCACCCACCCGGTGTTACCATCCGGCTGGCCAGAGCCCTTCCTTACCACCAGCAGAGACAGTGGGAGAAGCTGGGATTTGCTTCCAGCCTTCCCATCCCGGGCAGGTCAGGCTCTGGTGTCAAACGAGGCAGGATCAGTGCCGCAGGAACTGTTGGGTGGGCGAGCAGGGTTCAGCCATCGCCGTGGGGACTGCGCCGCCGGCACCCCTCTGCCCATCTCCCCCCCGGCAGTGTGACCCAGTGGCTTTCCATCGTTAAAACATTACCCTTAATTAATTTGTCTGTACCGATGCTCCTGGTAATACTATTATTTGCAGTACCTTGGAGCATCCCTAGGGAAGGGCAGAAGCCTTAATTAACATCCGTAAAGCTGCCTGAGCACCATGCCTGGAAAACACCAGGCAGAGAAGGTTACTGTCTATCAAGACAGCTTTAACTCCCCTTTTTTTTCCCCCCACTTTTTGCAGCCCTCCTCCTTTTTCCCAGCGGACATGCAGCCCTCCATCTACCCACGCATGGTGGGCTGGCTTTTCAGCAGCCCCTCTGTCAGCTGAGAGCCTGCTGAGCCCATTTTTCCCTGTTTTTATGGGTTTTTCCTGGGGTGTCTCTGCACAGAGACTCCCCCATGTGCACGTGGGTATCCAGGTTTTTTCCAACAGCAGTTTGGAGTCCCCCATGATTCACAGGGCCACACAAATTGCCATCAAGTAGTTTGAGCTCGGTCTCGCTCTTGCCTGCCTGGTGCAGTCACGCTCAGAGCACACGGCTTCTTGGGCCCGTGCCGGTGACGAGCTCCCGAGTCCTCGCTGCTGCCTGCTTGTTAACTGGGAAATTAGAGGCAAATCAGATGCAAATCCCCCGGTTTGGATGCTGTGGCTGGCATCCTCCCTCAGCCACGCTGCTCCTTCCATGCAGCCCCTCGGCACGCCGGGCAGGGCAGGCGGTGAGTGCCCGGCCAGCACCGGCCACGCCGACCTGCTCGTGCTGAATCCCAGCCCCTCTGGCCTCATTAGTGCGAGGCTTCCCTGGACTAATTACCTCTTTTGGAAAGGCCAGTGACATGCCACAGCGCTGCGGTGAGACGGCTCTGGCACCGGGAGCTGGACGTCCCAGGGATGCTCCACAGCTCCTCATCCCGGCTCAGCGATGGGATGGGACCCGGACCCCCCCCAGCGCCGTGCCAGCAGGTCCCACAGCCGATTCCCAGGGCTAGGCAGCGCGTCCTTCCACAACCAGAGGCCCCCGGCTCTGCTCCTGGTTGCTGTGGAATCTTTTCAGCCAAATCTCCAGCGCCTTGGCTGAGCCGCGCTCCGAAGGCAGCCAGGTCTCTGATGCTTAGCAAAAATATTCATTAACGACTTAATCCTCACACACACAGGGGAAGCTTTCAGTGAATTTGTTCTAGGTCTGTGGAACAGGGATCTGGCCACCGCTTCAAGCCCTGCCTTGGTCTGTGATCTCAGAGATGAGGAATTCAGAAGAATGCTGTTAGGGGAGAAAGGGTCCAAAGCGTCCCCGGTGCTCACACCGCAGCGCTCCCCCCGAGCCCCGGCAAGGCCTGTGCTGCAGAACGCAGTGATCCCCTGCAGAACTGTCACTGAGGGACCTGGGGAGAGGTGATGCTGCTGTGGGGGGGAATGCTGGGGGCTGTGGTCCTCCCCTTAGCCCCACCCCCCCTCCAGGGATGCGGTGCTAGTGATGGGAAGCATCACGCCCCGTGGTGCAGCCTGGAGTGGTGTGGTCCAGCGGCAGGAAAACTGTTGGGGGGATGAGTCGTGGAGCTTGTGGCTTTATGAGGAGAGGGAGAG
>VZTU01001697.1:0-25653 GCA_013400835.1 Zapornia atra
TGACTCCTAAGCTTCTCAATATCATCCTGTCCAGGATGAAAAGCTGAGTGACAGAGCGGCTTTGGTGGGCATCTGACCTCTATCCAGGGTTAAACCACAAGAAAGGATCAGGTGATTTTGAATGTAAATATTACAGTCCTATGACTTAAGTGAATTTAATCATACATTTAAGGGCAGCAGAAGACCACTGTTCTGCTTTCACCAAAAATAAAAGGAATTCTTAATGAGCAAACATGTCCATCGTCAGAGAGTGGGCTCTGCCCACACTGGCACTGGACGGGGAGTCAGCTGCCAGCTTTGTAACCCAGGTTTGGCTTGGACAGCTGACTCCTCCTGTGGTCTGGAAAGGTTATTTTTTTTCACAGAACTTCAGATCTATGAAAACTGGGAGCACAAAGAGAAAGAGTACTCAAATGCAGCAATATTGTCTTCTAAACCATCGTGGAGTTTGCCTGTAAACTCCAAGAAAGATCTCAGGTAGAGCTAAGATAGGACCATTTAGTTTTGACAATGAACTGTATACTAATACTGCTTATAATTCTATGCTGGGCTTAGTTCAGATGCCAATGTGGAATTGTTCAAGAATCCAAAGAGGCCAGGGAAGGAGCAAACGCTGGCTAGCACACACTCAAATGCATGCAAGCTGGCGGAGAAGTGCTCCTGAATATATGAATAGTCTGCGCACATTTCATATACATTATATGGTTTTTTTTGATCACAGCATAAATTACATAAAAAATAAAAGGGATAAATAGGAACAATCCTTGAAACACCTACATACTTAATGGGAATTACCATTAGGTTAGCCCATTTTTCCCGAGCTTCTGTGCTCAAGGGATATTTCCATGGTGAACAGTAGGCAAAGGTAGTCCTAAAGGGATGACTATAGTAGTGTCCTCCAAACCTTTTTGATAAGGCAAGACATCAGTAAAAAAAATTCTGATAAATTCCCCCACAATATATGTGAATTTATTTATAAATTATAGGTGTGTGCACTACTGAAGTTCTAGTATTACCTTTCTGTACCCCACTATGGACACCACTGGACTACAGGTACATGAATACACCTGGAGGAGATGCAACTGTAGCACCAGGGCTATGTGACATACTCATGCAGTCAATTCTTCCTTGCAAGTCCAAGAAGACTCTGTCAAGATAATCCAAGATTTCTGTCAGGAATTTTTTTTTCTTTCCCCGTACTTCTTACTCTATGATATCTGTTGACAGAATTTTGATGGCAAAGATACTTGTTTGGAAAGGTACACAGAATGAAGCTTTGAAGTGTAGCACACCCGTAAAACATTGCCAGTATTTGTAAAGTTTTCTAAACGTTAGTAAAACTTTTGGAAAGTGCTGCTAATATCAAAAGTGCTTTTGAGTTAAAGGACTGAATCAGGTTGGAACTGACTGCGGATCCCACAAGTCCTCGCTGGCTCTTTATTTAGTACCTACATAGCTTAAAATTGGGCATGTTGTCAACAGCCTGCCTTAATCAAGGTCTTGCTGCTTAGCAGTATCAAATATTCCCCCAAGCTCAAGACAAGAAAAAAGAAAGATTTGGAAAATGTCAGCCTTCTTTTAGGTATGTGTTTCTTGGAACTAAAAATGCCTCCATTTAACTTACTTTGTTTTTATGGAATTCAAGATACTCTGTTCATAAAAACATTTCCCATGGAGGGTAGAGAAGAGAATGCAGGAGCATAACAGTATTCAGTTAGCTGAAAACATTTACTGTGAATTCAGTTAATTTTTGCAATTTGGCTTAGGAAACATATCAATCAACATTTTCTCTCTCCCTGTAGTTAAATTCCTTCAGCTAATTAATGCCAATTAAATTGCAAAATAATTGTGGTTTTTAATATTATTTTGATATTTTTAATTTTTGTTTTCATAATAGCAATTATCATTATTAATATTTACGTTCCCCTTTCCACTATAACCACCCAATAAGGCCATTCCTGTGCCTTAGCATTTATTTTCTGCTGCTTGCAAGGATATCCAAACCATTGTCTGTCTTCCAAAAATGCTTAACGCAACACTGGAAGAGACCTGAAATGGCCACCTTTGTTTGCCCTTCCATTTCCAAAACAAATTTGGTTACACTTAATGAGAAATGTGTTTAACCTCTTCAAATCAGGTATTTCATTAACATCAAAACCAGCTTTTAAAAATTAAGAGAGAAAAAGGAGATGGTGGAGGTTATCATTATTTGGGTTTTAATCCTTGTTGGATATGTCTAGCTTGTGTATCAATTTAGAGAAACAAATACTAAGAAAAAAACAGAGATCCAATAGTTTCTAATATGCCTGCCTTACATCTGGCTTTCCAGCATGTTAGTTGTTTGAAAAACTGTGTCCAGCTGGAGGGAGTTAAAATCTATAAGAAGTCCAGCTGCAGTCTGTAAGAACTATTGCATGCTAATAGGCTTTGAAAATCAAGGCCATAATCTTGATGATAAAACCAGATATATTTCTACTTTTTATAAGAACCTTTCCCCTTAGTCCAAAGATTAACCTATCAGAGTACACGGTACCAACCCACTGCAAGGCTAAGAAGACCTGCCTGCTTTGCCAAAATGTGCTGCACAGTCAGTGCTTCACCACTGATCTCAGCCAACCATCCAGACACCACTGGGAAAACATCCACATGGATGCCAAAACTAAGGTACATCTTGTTATGAGCTTGAGGTTGCTATAAACACCTTCTGGCACTAGGAGTGGAGTTATTCAGGTACTAGTGCTTCAATTTTCATCTCTTCAGGAGACTATAATGCTGCAGAGTTGCCTTGTGTATAATTAACATACACGTATTATATATTAATTATCTATGGAATATATTTCGCTATTATAATAGCATCACATGATTAGAGAGACTTTACATCAAGACTTTCAGCCAAAACATTGTTGTGTATTACTGACCTGCTCTGGGGAACACTCACAAGAGACCTATTTCCTTGCAGCTTGCGAATGAGTTAATGAAGCACAAAAACTTAATGCAGTTAACTACTGATAAGTTCGATTAAATGATAGAAAAAGAAGCAAATGCAAGGTCCTCAGAAAATAATTTGATGGACTTTAAAAACCCTCCAGGAATCCTAGGTTCTCAGTGAGAAGTTATGGTGATCATGGAGAGTGACATTGATTTATCCTCTGAGAGAGAAGGTATGGCTCTATATTCTCAGACACATTAGGAATCTTATATAAAACTTGCAACACAAGAGGATGTTGAGGAATTGCCCTGATTTGGTCACATTTAGAAAGGGGAAGAACATGTGTATTCCATACATGTAAGGGTTTATGTTTTGATGAAAAATCTTCCCTCCATGTAGAATAAATTGTAAAGGAAGGAAGGCCTGAGATTTTCATGGGTCTTGTCATTTCCAAGCATCCCAGGTGCTACTTTTCAGGGAAGTCTTGATCTGCTGTATTTCTTTTGTCCTTTTCTAAGTGATGAGTAAAATAAGTGTCTTAACATAACAAAGTATGTTGTGTCCATTGTCTTCTCTTCCCACTGTGATCAAAGTCATCTGTAATTCATAGCCCAATGGGGATTTAATCAGATTTTTAACAAAAACTAAAGCTATGTTAAAATGCAGACCTTGAGTATTCCAGAAAGCCCTTCTCAAATCATACCACTTCTGAAAAACGAGATGCAACCTTACGTGAAAATCCTGCCATACAATAAAATCTTTTAGTAAGTTGCAGTTTAATGAATGGGAATGTCAGTATTGCAGATGATTCCCAGCTGATTCTTAAGTATGAAGTATATTAAAAAAAAAATAATCCTCCACCTTGTAAGAAAAAAGAGCATTTGTGTCAATTACTGTTATTTTGAAGCTGTCAACAGGTTTAAATGATATGCATCTACCTTGCTCATTTGTTTATGACGTTACCTAGGACCAAAGATACACAATGTTTGGTGTTACAATCCTGAAATTTGTTGTTGCTATACATTACCAAGAGAAAATTAAAATTACATTTTTATATAATAAAAAAAATATATGTTTTTTGTGAATCCTGACAGGTGTTTTGAAAATGCAACAAATATGGAACAATGTCCAAACTGACAACAGAAATGAGGTTTCTTCCCATTGTGTTTTTTTAAATGGGAGTGTTGTATGGCCATGATTGTCTAAGGACAAAAGTAGTATATTTTATTAGATTTGTGAGAGAGAAAAAAGAGAATCACAGGCTTGAACACACGACTCTTGCATATCTCAGAAAGTCAAGACAGATTAAAAGTTTTCAGTTACTGTGGGAGAAGTGTATTTTTCACGTTGAAGAAATGAGCTTAAGATTTTGCAACATGTAGAGTCAATCTATAGAGTAAATCTTACACAAGAAGCTTTAGAATAGTAAAATCTCTTGTTCAGTGATGCCTCTCTTATATTCAAAGCTTTTCAGTAGCAAAACCCAAGAAACCCAAAGGGCTGTTGCATCCTCTGACCACATTATCTTCACATATGAAAGCTTGAAATATGAAGAATTGACAGACAAGTTTAAAACTGTAAACAAGTTTAATAATCATATAAACAAACAAACAAAAACCAAACAAAAAAACCTCCCTCCAAAAATCCCATGATTGGAATTTGTGGAATACATCCCGTTCATCTTTTTTATGAGGAGGAGATGGAGAAAACACCAGGAAATCACCCCACTACCAACATTTATGTTTTCAGCAAATAAAGTCAGCATAGACTTCAGAGTGCAGATTGGTTGCAACCTGGGCAGTTGTTTGCATCCAATGAGCAAAGCAAAATATTTCCCCTTCCAAACAAACAAATACTTTTCTGACCTTGTTGGCAGGAATCCCCACCATAATACCATGAGGTCAAAGAGACACACTTTGTGGTGGAGGTCACCACTCAGTTTTCCTGTGTAAAATTAGCATATACTCAAAACACTGGGTACCAGAGAGTACTTGTATAAACAGTCCTGTAGAGAACACCATGTAACTGTCAGCCTCCCAACTTGACAATAAACCATACAATCACAAGAACCATCACACTCCGTTTAATTCCTTTTGCTGACTGTCAAAGGCAGAAGGAAATTCAGGCTCAACTTCATTTAGTTTGTCTGAAATGTCACACCTTTCCTATCATAGGCCTTAACTTTATAATTTAAACATTGTATTATCCAATTCTGTATGACCCATCTTTTGGAAATGCTTGGGAGTACAGATTCTCTGTATAGGTCATAGAATCACAGAATGGTTTGAGTTGGAAGTGACTTCAAAGCACATCTAGTTCCAACATCCCTGCTGTGGGCAGGGACACCCTTCACTGGCCCAGGCTGCTCAAGGCCCCACCCAACCTGGCCTTGAACTCTGCCAGGGATCCGGGGGCAGCCGCAGGTTCTCTGGGCAGCCCATGCCAGGGTCTCACCACCCTCACAGGGAATAATTTTTTCTAATGACTCATCTAAATCTTCCCTCTTTTAGTTTAAGCCTCATTGTCCTATCACCATGCTACATGATAAAGAGTCCATCTCCAAATTTCCTTTAGCCCCTATATAGATATGCTGTAGGATGGGAAAAGAGGAAAACTGAGAAATCCTCTGCAGTAATCCACATTGTATATTTTAATCCACGCACTACATTATGTTTCAAGGCATGACCCATAACAAAATTTTCTCCATTCTTGTTTATTATAAATTTAAAAGAATAAAAAAAACCCCAAAATGCAGAAGATTGAGTGATAGACAGTTTCCTATACGCTTAAATAATGTTCTTTAGATTTGGTTTGCACCAAGACAGAGAGCAAGATTCTCAATCCCTCATCTTTTTGCCTGAGTTACCACACATAAAATATCACCACTCTTCAGTTCCATCACCCAGAGCAATTATTGCAGTCCTATTGTCAGGCACTTGTTCTGAAGACTTCTGTTTGTACAATTCAGACGAACCAATTCTTTGTTTGTCAGCACTGAGACTCTCTCCTGTCACCTCTTGAAAAGAGAAACAGTTATCTTTTAATTTGATCTTACTACATGTACCACCAGGAAAAGGGAAAGATGATAAAATGAACCATTACGATGATAAAATATCCTCCCCTCCTTAACTACCAGCGTGCATAGGCTCTGTGTGGCACAGATTTGTCTTCTGATACCTGCAAGTTCTCAGGACTCAGATTTGCCACAGACAGTAGCAATATTTATGCACAAAGAGTAATTTTAGGAAAATTTACTTGGGGTGATTATTGTTTGAGCAAGCACCTGCACAGCCAAGTAGAAAGATATAATATCCAAAACCAGTGCCCTAAGTTAGCTTATGCTGGTTATAAATATTATTCTCATTACACCAATTTAGACATGAATTAAGGCAGCCCCCAGATTGCCTCGCAATGAGTAATGTGGTGAATGCTCTCATGTGCCACAGAAGGGTCAAGCCACAGAAATTTATCACTTTGACCATGACGGTGAACTGCTTTGTAGTAAGCACAGATGAGTTCTTCCCACTTCTCCTGTCATTTAACTGTAGTAAAACAGAGTTCTGTCCAAAAGAGTTCATGGTTTCAGAAGAGATAAAGAGAGCCACGAGAAAGTAAAGTTGTTTCACAACATTCATGATCAGCAACTTGGAAGCCTACTACTGTATCCAAAAGGATTTCTGAAAGCAGTGTGTCATGGATTATTTGCTGAGTTACATAAGTCCTCCAAACCAAGTGTGAACGGCTGAGAGTAAGCTCTGTCTATTGCTATTACCCTTGGGTGTCAGAAAAGAGGTTTATGAAAGAGATGAAGAAAAAAAAAGAATTAATGGCTATACACTGAGAAATGAAGTGAAATATGGGAATGCGGCAATGATGTGGAACGTGCAGATAGAAGTTTTAAAACATTGCAACAAGGTTTCAACCTATACGAAATATCCAGGATCTTACAGGGGCTGTAGTATTCAAAGCACATACAGTGACTTTCTTTCCTGTCTCCTTCAAATGAATGTAATAATATGCTACTGGTTTGAATGAGACTACAAATTTCACAACTAACTTAAAAGCAGCAGCATTAGAACAAATGCAAAACTCTCCTGCTAGTGAAATACATAAATAATGCCTACCTTATCCCTCAGTCTATGATGCTAATATCCCATCTGAGTTATTTCTTCTTCATCTGATACAACATAGATAGTGAGAACATGCAAAGTTACGCCTCAAGATCAGGAACAGGTCAGAAGGGGCTAAGTTTTCGGCTTGCAGGCGTAGAACAGCTTCCAGCTGATAACTGCAGTAGGATAACTTCTGATAATAAAGGACATCTTATATTCACTGGTGAATACAGGCTGCAGTTTAAGGAGAGATACTGAATTAGGCACCTAGACTGACTCCCTGGTTCATGGCACAGATGAAGATTTATGTTCAGTTCTTGGAATAGTTCCAATTGCATTAATTTTTGATCAGTCAAGAAATTATGACTCTGTATAGATTGTCCTATGTCAGTATTTAATCAGTATTTCTCCAGCTCTTCAGATCCACGTGAGACAAGGACTGTATCACAAGGTAAACCAGTCACTCTCATTGAATATATGTAGCAGCAATTTCTAATTCCTTTCTTAGCATGTGGAGCACACCAGCAGTTCCCCTGCCCATGCCAACAGAAATGGGTCCAGAGGGCATTATGCAGCATGGTACCAGTAGAGAAATTTTGGCATACACAACACTCAGCAAAAAAAAACCCAAACAATGATTTCTTAGAAAAATTGATAGCACAGATCATGTTATTAATAAAATCAAATCTAAAATAAAAATGAAATGGACATAAATTTCCTCACCTTATTAAAACTTTCAACATTTCACATTTATTTCTCTCCACATGCGATTTAAAAAAAAAACAACAAAAAACCAAACTTTAAAAAGAAGATTTTTTTATACTTTTCAAGCAAATGAGAGTGACATTAGAGTTGCAGAATAGGTGCTTATTGGGATCTCAACATTTAGGTAATTTGTCTTTTTCTTGTTTTTTCATCCTGTTTCCATTATGGATTTTTTTCTGTGCAGCTAATTTTGTGCTTGCCTCACTCTCAGCTGAATTCAGTACCTCCTTAATCTTTTTTTTCCAGATCAAATTTAAAAGCCAGACCACCACACTCAAACTGTAGCCATACATTTGATTTATAACACAGCATAAGCATTATAGCATTTTTCTATTCCTCTTCTAGGACCATAATAAAATGTAGTTTTACACTGAAAATTGTCTTTGAACAAAATGGCCTGCTCTGACTCAAGCAATCCTTCCCATGCACATGTAGATTCGTATCTGCCATCCTTGCTGACTGAAATAAATTATAAGCAACTCAGCAGCTCCAGCTCACCCAGAGCAATATGAACTGGATTCTGTCCTTGCTCACGCATCACTTACAGAACCGGCAGCAAAGGGCCTATTGTTTATTACTGTCTGCAAGACAGAAAATGAACCTGGCCTGACTTTCACATGGAAAATTAAGTTTGTAGATTTGCAGTTTTAGGAGCAAAAATAAATTTTTTTAAAGGAAGCAACATGGTTTTTACCTGCTACTGGGAAGACCTATTTAGAAGTTGAAAAAGAGCATGATAAACCAGGAATCATTCCTTTTTTATAACCTACTTTAGAATTGGTCTGGGTCAATGCTGAGGTGAGAGATGAAAGCATGAAGGCAATAGCCACACACATCGTTTTCACTTTAATTGGGATCTAGACACTGTATCATATTGATCGATATAGATGGATTATCTTGAATTACAATTTAAAATATTTCGGATCCTAGCATTTCACTTCAAGTTGTATGCTGGTTTAAGTGCACAACCAGTTTGGGGCATATTTATTTATTTTTTCCATTTTTTACACTGACATTCCTTCTACAAAATCCAAATACTGCATAAGAATGCTCAAAGCATCTCTCTGTTTATAAACTGGATTTTCATTTTCAGAGCCAACTGATATTAAATTTGCATAACTCCTTTGTTTAGCTCCATTAGGTAGCCAGTGAAATGACTTGTGTGTATGTTCAACTGAAGTTTTTGCATTACTTAGTGTTCCCTAGAGTACTCAGAATTCTCTGCTACCAGAAGTGAAATGTCTTGCCTGCTGTATAGTGACACAAAGATTGTTTCTTTACACTGATTTCACTGAAAAACAGTTCTGTAAACTGGAGGGTATTTTAATGGTTCTGGATAGTTCACAATTCCTTGATTTAAAAAAAAAAAAGGAAGAGAGGGAAAAAAGAGCGCCATATTTTAAACTAATTCCTGGCACAATTTCTTCTGTTAATTTTGCTAGAAATTCTCAGCACCTTTTCATGCTTTCTCTTACTAGAGATCTTTGTTGGAAAATCTGAGCCTTGACTGGCTGCTAACCCCATCATTAGTAGCTAGTAGAACATTGCAACCATAAATTTCAATTTTGAGTCTACTTCTCTGAAACAGTCTATTAAGTTTATTTTATGAAACAATGTTTTCTTGATCACTGTGTCATCTGAGAGGGAGGAAAGTTTATTTGTATTATTGCTTTGGAAGAAGTAGCCACAATTTTATTGCTGTTTAATTTACTTTACTCTGTTTCCAGCACATCTCCAACCCATGCATTTTAATATATTTTTGCTATCTGCAGAGCTACAGAGTTGCAGGCAGTAACAAAGTCAGTGAACAATCATCTAACCCACAAAACATCTGGCATACAAGTAGTTCAATGAATCAAAAAGTCTCCATGGGTACCTGGTGTGACTGCTTAGCCTCCTCTGCTGCTCTCAGGCTCGTGTGTCCTAGGCAGGTGTTAGTATTGAATCTTTTCTGTTCTGTGACTTGGGGGCCTACCTGAAGAAGCACAGAGGAAGGCAGCTGTGCAGCCAGATAGCTGTCACTTTTCCTTGCAAATCTTGAATTTCTCTTCCCATTTATCAATGTTGTTTAGGAACTTGACACCTTAATTGGGTCTGAGGCACCATAGCATGGTCTCTTTCTTCCTCCTTCCCAAATCACCTTGGCACAGCATTTTGCTCCTTTGCTTCTATGCTTCATTCAGCTTCTGTTAACCTGTTTTAAGTTTTGGAAGGTCCTGTGGCAACCATTTAATTAACTATATGTACAGAGGAATAATTTAATACATTTTTTAAATTATTGCTTGAGGTTGGCTGCAGGACTTGTTTATAGATGCAGGATGACATGATTGAAACTAGGGTGGCATCTGTCTCCAGAAATGCATACTTTTTGCTCTATTTCAATAGCCAGTACAGGATGAATATTCAAAAAAGCATAGGTAATAAATTCCCCAGAGGAAGAATGTGCAAACCCCATCTGTTTTTAAGTGGTGGTACAACAAAATATGTATTTTGTCACATTACAGCTGGTAATTCCATCTTCAAAACAGAAATTGCAGCCTTTGAGGGTACTTTAAGAACCCTGCTACAGAAGGAATAGAATAATATATCTATGTATCTTTACAGTAGCATATTTCTAGATGCTAGCTGGCTGCAGCAAGGAGCATAGAGCTCTGGTGTTCAAACCAAGACAGACTAACACTATCCAAAAATCGTTCATGCCTCTTGATTGGTAGCTGTGGTAATAAAGTGTGAAGATCATGTGCAAGGACAAAGTTAAAATCCAGAAGAGAGAAATGGGCTCAGCACGTATTGTCCATGTCAGCCTTAGCAATGAAGGTGTATGAGGTAGCTCGGTAGAGGTGTCTACTCAACAGAAAAGGATTAGGCAGGACTTGTACATTGTTCATTCCTTTNAAATCTATATCCTTCAGCATATATGTCAAGTGTTTTCTTGGCTGATCTCAGCTAGAAAGAAATACTGAAAATTAGAAAATAAAGTTAATAAAGCCTTCAGAAACCTTACTTCTATTGCAGAGAATGTAAGCTGCACAGATCAGCTTCCAATAATTTTTGAACAGGCATAAAAGGAGGCTACATGGGCAGAACAACAAATGCAGGAAAGTAACTCAGTGATTCCTTGTGTAAGAATATTGCCGCTGCAAATCCCTCCCCCAGGACGCCTGTGAGACTGAAATTTCTGATGGATGAGAAAACGCAGTGGCAGGGTCAGGACTATATTACTATGTGTTCTTTTTTTTAATTTCTTCTTCCCTAGGCATCTCCAACTGGACATGTTGGAGGTACTGGCCTAGCCTGCATGATGCTCTGATCTTGACCCAAGACAGCCAGTCTTATACCTTAGAGGACCATTAGACGACATGATTATCATAACGTACCTAAGGAAATTACATTTCTATCCAAGTATACTGACACCAGGGGAAGAAAGACTGACTCTATGAAAGAAAACAAAAAAAATGCTTCATCTGAGGAATGTTTAGGCCATTTTGCTACAATCAGTGATTATAAAGTAAGTGGAGATTAATTCTATTTTTAGGTTAGAATAAGGGAAAGACATGAATGCTTATTTTAGCTCTGGGAGATGAGAAATTTCATCAGGCATTTTCAGCGAGGGGCTTTCTGTCTAGGTTTCTATGCAATATTATCATAGCAGATGTGCAATTCCTTCTGAATCATAGTGAATTTATCATTAGACATCAGGTAATTGGCATCCTGAATCAATTAGCTTTTTAACTGTATGTGACTTCTTGGCTTTAAGGAACTCGGTGGCCTGAGATACCATTTCTACACTATTTATCAAATAAATATTTCTCTTCAGAACATGAAGCTTTCTGCTGGCAATACAACCCTGCTGATAAGAACAGTTACTCACTTCACTGCAGTAGCAGCAGTGGATGGATAAGCATTCATCATCTAGGGTAATAAAAAGACATAGGAAATATAGAGTCTTAAGCAGTAAATAGTGAAATCATCAATATTTTCAGTTCTTTCTGTGCTTCCATTCAAATTTTATGCAAGTTAAGGAGAATTATTTTCTTTACATGAAGTTTATTATTTTTAAGTCCTCAGACACATTCAATTAATCCTAAACATAACTGAGCCCTTCCCTTTGCTGAAGAAAATCTTATTTAATGGCATTTTTGATGTACAGCCAGCATTAAAAAAAAATCCTAATTTCTTTTGTCTTCCCTGATTTTATTGCACACTAGTAGAATTTGTGTGAATGGTCTTTTTCTTACAAAAATACCTTTAGGTAGTGAGACATTATCCCCAAAACCATGGCCCTGAAAAACAGTTTCCCAAGGCACTGCTTTGTTTTCATCTTACCTATCTACAGGTTCTTTTCCCAACTGGAGGTACTACTGAAAACCCCAAAGACAACACACACTTAATTAAATTTACTTTCTATTTTTAAATTGAAAGGGTAACCTGGGAGGGAAGAACACAGAGATATTGTCCAAGCATGAAGAGTTTCATTTAGGAAAACCAAAGACCAAGTAGAACTGAATCCATCCAGAGATGTTAAAGACAATAGGGTCCTATATAAGTACATGGGTGGCAGAAGGAAGACTAAGGAAAATGTGGGTCCACTGCTGAACAAGGTGTCATGGTTTCACAGGACATGAAATTGCTGAAGTACTGAGTACAATTTTTGATAGTGAAAAAAAAATGGCCCACTCATTGGATGAAAAAAATTCTACAAAGAATAAAACAACCTGAGGCATTCACAAGGTCTCTGTTTTTGAGGTTTTGTTTCTTTTGTTGTTTTTCTTCATAGAGCACAGGGAATTTCATTTGAGACTACAGTGCTAGTAGGTAGGAAATATCTTTACAGACAATACTGTGATTTTGTAGAAAGTCCATGTTTGCTAACTGTTAACACACCTTGCAAAGATTTCTCAAAGTTTCCCTTGTTTAATCTTTATGACTCAAATTTGATATACCCTATTCAAATGGACAGAGAGTGTTAAAGAAGAGAAGCATGAACGAGTCCCATGAACTCTCAAAGAAGAGAATAAATTGGTTGAATTGCTGTGGTTTTCTTTTTCTTGCATTGTGCAAGAGAACATGAAGCTGCTCATTAACAAATGCTGAAGGGGTTTCATAGCTACGCAAATTTTCATCCAATTCTTGTGTCTGTTCTGACACTTTCCCAAGGAAATGCAGACAGAAATTAATTTGATGCCAACCAGTCTTTCTATCTGTTTTCCTGACCACCTGTGTGGGCGTTCGTGACTTCAGGACAATATGGACAATCACCATAGGACTATTTTTCCAACATAGTGGGTTTCTGGTCATGCCTTTTGTGTGTGTGTTTTGTTTAGTTTTGTCTTGTCGTGTTTTAAAAAACACTGCAGGAAAACATTCAAACTCACCAGAGAAAGACATGTTAATTCCAATGCAGATATAAACCTTCCTGCTGCCCCCAGTAACCTCTTGCCCATTCTGAAAGAAAGCCCAGGCTCAAATCTCAGCTCAAAGCAGGGATTTCACCTGACTTTTTTGTCAGTCTTTCAGAGTATGGAAGACTCTTATGCACTGTCTGATTTGCAAGGGTATAAGAGGCCCAAATAATGTCATACCAAATACATTTTAGTAATCTCAAATTGCCATGCCTTAAGAAAATATTTTTTCTCTGCGCCAATGCTACAAACACTCTGAGGCAGGAAGATACTTTGGAACATGTTTTCTATGCTTCACACAGCTAAGGTGAACTTCTAGATCTCACTTAAACAAAAATAGTCATCCTTAGAAATATGAGAATGCTGTTTTCAGATTTATGATATTAATTCACAGATACCATTGCATTAGGCAGTGTATGTACACAGAATGTAAGATAATGCTCTTCCCCAAGAAGTTTCTATTAGAAGCATAAGACAGAACAATAGACTGCTGGAGGCAAAATCCTATATCTAACTGTATTTCAGTATATCCTATACTCAATTCCATCTTTCAATCTGATAACAAAAGTCTTGTGAATCAGCGGAATAGGCAGAAAAGTTTCTTGAAATACAGATGACAGTCCTGTCATGTATAATGCTAATATATCATGTGTTCAGAAAGTGCAGATATCAGCCCAGTCACCTGATATGCTAATACATCATGTACTCTTTCTGTCCTCTAAGACCTTCAGCTACATCCTCACCAGAACTGCTAAATGAACACTAGAAAAACATTTTATTGTCATTTGTACGTGTTGTTTCCAACCACTGCAACTGTATCAATTTTTTTACATGAAAGGCGGAACTTACATTTCTGGAATAAATTATATTTTTATTTTGTAAGTTTGTTTATCAAATGTTTATGTTCCTTTCTCTCCTCTGACTTAATATATTGAACTAATGTACAGCAGGCAGACTATCTCCAAGGATGATTATTGAAATCTCAGGCTCCTAGGCTGTCAGAGACATTTAGCTCATGGCATCTCTCAACTACAGGCGGACACACCAGTCCTACTCTCACCATAATTAGCAGGACTGGTGCAAGTTTAAATATACTTCTTGTGCCTCAAGCCACCACAGAAATCTAGTTACCCTGAATTGTCCTTGGATGGCAAAGGTACGTATTCATAGCATCGAGTATTTGCCCTCAATGGATATTATACCACAGCATCCGATTTGATGTAGCATCAGACTTTGTTCAGGGATTTTCTGCCAATGGGCTGCTGAAAAAAGCTACCTCTCCCGGTCTCATCTCACAAGCACCTTAACCTTTTGTTGTTTTGTCTGACTGCTTCTACTTCTTCCTCTTGAAATAAAATGCTCTTTTATGCCTTTTCTATGGTGTTCTCCCACAGGATGCACAATCACTCATAAACCTTTGATTATTTTGCTTTTAAAAAGAACAATGTGATGTCAAGTTTGTAGCACTTTTCTCTGGGGGAAACAAAATTCCTTTCCATTCCACTTTGAAAGCTTATTTCTCTGTTGCTTGAAAAATTCCCCATAGAATTCTGTTGCACATCACTGAATTCTCCTAGTACAGTGCAAACACTTCAGGAAAAAAAAACATTATTTTAAAGGTTTGATTGTTGTATTGTTTGTTTTTAAGCTTGCTTGTTAGCGATTGAACACTAAACAGGACAACAAACTGTCCATAAGAGCAATTTTCATCAGCAGTGTTTTGGTTTGCTTTTCTTTTCAGAAACTTCCAAAGTTAGATTATTTTTCACACACAGAAACCTCCTAAAGCAAGTACAAATTAAGACCCTCTACCTGCTTGTATTGGGTCCTGCTGGAATGGAGTAAACTTTTTTCCGTATGTCGCAAATATTGATTTAAATCCTGTGATCTGTCACAAATTGAATTTACACAATTTTGAGGTAGCAGCAATTTAAGATTTATTAACACTGTTATGGTAAATCACAAAATAGACAGACTGTGTGAAATTGAATGACACTCAATTAGTAGCCAATTAAATAATTATTTAATACTATTTTCTATATTGAAATCTTTTTCCTATTTCAAAATTTTGTAACTCCATTCAAGATTCAGAATAGGGAAGGTTCATATGAGACAACAGAGTTTTCTAAATTAAGGGCATACACAAACGCACACACATAAGCACAATTATGGGTACAGACACGGGTACAGAGCTTAGCCTATGATGATTTTTGTCTCCTCACAAACTGTAGTGAACTACTCTCTTTCTCCTTTCTTGGCATATGTCAGTGGATGATCTTTGAAGGTGTTTATCTGTAGACAGGTGATCTACACTGAGAGGCAACCCAGCTCAGGGGGAAATATCGGGTCACAGCCTGCTGTGATCCCAGTCTCACATAAGGTCACTGTAGGATTGTATGATCAAATTGGCTTAATTTTGGCCAAAATTCTTGTAAAGTTATTCTGTAAGATCAAGCTACAAGATCCACCTGTGATCCGGGCAGGAGTAGTTCCAGGTACAGCTAGAAAGCAACCAATTGTCCCAACTCACTGCACCTGTAACCAAGACAAGAAAGTGCCAAGTCATTCGAATTCATTGCACTTGTAACTAAAACAAGAATACAATTCTGAGTATTGCAGAGTGGCCCAGGGGGGCTGCACCACCACACTATAGAAGCCCATACCACGCTATATTTGCAGTAGAATGGATTTGATAGCTGTTTTGGCTATTGCTGAGAAGTGCTCACACAGCATCAAGGCTGTGTCTTCAATGACTCCTCTCCAAAGGCCAGTAGGCTTTGGGGGACAGGTAGTTGGGATGGGATATAGCCAGGCCAAAAGGTATATTCCATACCACATTAAATCATACTCAGCTATGGAAACTAACCAGGAGGAGAAGTGGAGACAATGTTTTTTATAAAGTTATTTGCCTTTCAAAGCAACTGCTATGTGTATTGAGACCCTGTTTTCCAGATATTGACTGAACATCACCTGATGATCTAGAGTACAGAATAATATCTTTTCTTTTTAACCTTCTCTCTAGAACCATTACTCTTTTTTTCATTAAACTGCCTTTATCTTAGCCTTTTCCTCTTATTTTCTCCTCCTTACTGCTGAAGAGAAGTGAAAGAGAAGCTTTGTGAGCCCCTGATGGCCAGCCAAGATCAACCACCAGCCTAGTGCAAATTATAACTTTTGTTTATGTCCATATTTTTACGGAAGAGACAGCATTATCATTGTAGTGGTACATGTGCAGATATGCATTGGCCATCTTCATGTCATGCCTACAAGTTAGTTTATATTTCAGCAACTACTCAGGACTCAGATTTCACCACACTAGTTAAAACATTACAAGATTCAGAGTTGATTCATGCTTACCTTGGTTTAAGCTTGTTGGTGGTTTAGGACCAGACTTAGAACTTCCTTCCACACACTGAAGAGGTTGAGCTTTTGAGTCATACTGCTTCAGTGTGTGTTTGAGCCTCAGCCTGGACTGTGGGTGAGGCAGTCCTGGGCTTCCACTCACCCCTGGTCACCGTCTTTCAAGAATCATACATACCTGAAAGCAGAGAGAGACATTTCATTCTCTTCCGTGGCCTTATCTTCAGCAACTGTCCCTACTTAACAATTCTTACCAAGATAAACTTGCTGGTTTAGCAATGTTTACGGTGACCTTTGGTCTTGCTAAAAGCCCAGCAACTATCTTAGTGATAAATCTCCTTATATACCTCCAAAATCAGGGTCTTCTACATTCATACACTGTAAGCTACTGTCTGCTTCATTAATTAATTCTGCTAGGCAGAATTCCTCAGGCATATTCTCCATCAATAAAGTTTTCAACCTTTAGAAAAGCATCTAACATATATTCAGGTAAACACTACTCCGCCTGAAACCTACTTATTTTGTCCAAATTACAGCCAAGGTGGTTGACATTTTACAGTAATTTGTTTCTCTACAATTTTTGCATTTTATGTGAGCCAAGGGAACATACCTACTATGAAAATTCAGTACTTATTGGTTCAAATAATTACAGATTCCAAAGTCTAATCAATGAATGATGGTAACCTTGCTATTAACAAATAGTTAAAATAATCCAGTTATAGAAGGTTATTCATGATAATGATACAATTAAAACTGATACACGCAAACTTTCCAGTTTCTCTTCCTTTCTGTGGTGTCATGCTCACCCTTCTGCTCCAAAAGGCCTGAAGATGTCTCATCTTCAGGATGACTCATAAGCATCCAGAGTCCCTTTCTATGAGAAATATGATATCAAGGAGGAGGAGATTTCTTTCTTCTTATTCCTACATCTGCATGGATTCATCTTTGCATGGTTGCTGACACAGTGCTCTTGATCTTCAGTGATTCAGTTCCACCTAATATTCAAATGTACTATATAGTATTTCCCGGGCATGGGTTTTCTCTTTTCTCTGTTATCCAGAAAACTAAATTTACATAGTTCCCAGAACCATATTATTTCAATGATCAATGGTGAGCTGCCAGTAGTCATGGGTCTTTGATATCCTTCTACATTCACTGCTGCAAGGTCTTTGCTATCCTCCAATGTCTGTAACTCTTCTGCACTACATTTTTATTGCAGTGTTGCAGACATTTCTTTTTACACTGAGAGCTAACATTCTGCTATTATCTCTTGATGCAGAGATATCTAACAGCAGGACTTGCTCTAGACAACTGTAAATGACTAAGCCATAGCTAAACCAAATTAGATGATAGTCATCTGATTGCTAAGCAATCTACATTTCAACTAAACAAGCTGAAAGAAAGCACTAGGTGATATAAATCAAGAGAAATATTGACGAATCCCAAAGTCTGAGCTATTAACGTAGCATGAAGCCTGTGACCTGTTACCAGTATGACAAAACCACGCTCAGTGGGCTACATGGCTTTACAGTCTACAACTTAACATGAAACACCAGTTCCCTTAAATCTTTATGCAAGATTTAAACTTCCTATTTTTCTGAGCTAGAAATAAGACTAAAACGCAGTATATGACTGATTGTCCTGGAAAAAGAAAAACAGTTTCTCACAAGAAAACATATTTTCCTTCTTATATCAGTGAAAAAAGTTCATAATGAGTCAGTCTTTCTTTGCATTTCTCATGTTCTATCACTGCAACAAATGACAAGAATATAAATATAGGTGGAAACTAGAAATTACTTGTGTATTCTAGAGTTCATTACACCAAATGAGTCAGATTTATGAGCATTCAGTTATTAGGAATAAATGTCTAGGTGCTGTTGGGAACTATCTATCTTTATTTAGAGGGGAAATGTCTTACCAAATTTTGGTTACATTAAAATTCATGAGTAAAAGTGTTAAGCACATTTTTCTTATGTGCACCAAGCATCAGATAAATCAATGCTTACATGTCTAAATCACTAAGGAGCCAATATTCATTATAATTGACTTTATATTTTTGTATTAGCTGTACAATTGGGAAACATTCCATTTCTAACAGTGTGATTCAAAAAAAGATTAAAACAAATGAAGTGGATCTCCATACCGTGGAAAGATTGTTTATAAGAATGATGTTATACCCTTTTCATGGTTTAAGCCAGACAGAATCTCAGCCTCATACAGCCTCTTTCTAACTCCATTGGCAGGATGGGAGAAAGAATAGGAAGAGTGAAAGTGAGAATACTCATGGGTTGAAATTAAAACAGTTGAGTAAGTAAAGCAAAAGCTGTGCACCCAAGCAAAGCAAGCCAAGGAATTGGTTTCCCACCTCCCATTGCTAGGAAGGTCTTTAGCCATCCCCAGGAAAACAGGAGTCCATTATGCTAACGGTGACTTGGGAGCACAAAAAGCACCATTCCAAATGTTGCCCTCTTTCCCCTGCTTTATTTATACGCTGAGAATAATGTTCTGTGGTCTGGAATATCCCTTCGATCAGCTGGCGTCAGCTGTCCCAGCTGTGTCTCCTCCCAACTCCTTATGCATCCCCATCCCACTTGCTGACAGGGCAGTGTGAGAAGCAGAAAGGGCCTTGGCTCTCTGTGAGCACTGCTCAGCAGTAATGGAAACATTCCTGTGTTATCAACACTTTTCAGGAAAAATCCAAAACAGCCCCTGTATTAGCTATGAAAAAAATTAACTCTATCCCAACTAAAACTATCACAGACATATTTTCTGTAATATTGAATACAAAGTATGAAAAATATGCCAAATTAGCAACCACAGTGAGTTGTCACCTTTCCACAGGTACAAAACAACCTCTAAAAGGACCTGCATAACCTGTGTGCCTCAAAATCCAAGCCTACAGGGACCAGTCATAGGAATGAGAGAATTTCCAGTGTCCTGCACCAGAGAGGTCAGCAGAAGTCCTTTCACTGATAAAAATGAGCAGCAGAGGTCTGGCCATCAATCATACACCCCTCTGGTGAGTCTGCCACATAGATTGTCAAATGGTGCTGGATGCAGTGTTGAAATAACTGCACTTTCAATACAAGGAAGTGTATGCATCATTTCTACCCTCGTTTACTGACAGTTCTGTAGCAATTTTGTTCCACCTTAAACCAAATGAACGGACAAACTCTTTAGTACTTTAATGCCAAATCCTCAACCATAACAAAAACAAGAATATTCTGCCATGGTGGGTTGCCTTTTATTCCTTCTCATAGACCATCATTTATGTATTTTGACCATCACTTATGTCTTATATTCCTGTGGAAAACAAATGAGTCAGGTAGAAAGTCTTGAACAATAGACCTGCTTGGATGACATGCTAAAGATGTTGCCTCTTGGCACAGCATCATTTGTTTCAGTTCAGATACCTTCAAATAAAAATCAAGAGATTTTTGAGACCAGACCATTCTGTTAACAGCAACATCCTGTGTCTGCTCAGCTATGTATTTACAAACATTTAGGTGCTTCAAGACTTTTTCAGAAGTGGCCTCATGAATAACCTACATGCCTCCTAAATTTATACAACTTTGTAATGTCTTTCTGGAAACACACATGTAGCTGCCTACAATAATTAAGTTGTAGTTGAAATTAAAAATAATGAAAAAGGTCAGGTTCTGACATTCCCTGTCTTGTTGAGGATCTATTACTCCAGTGAGATCCAGAGATGAAATGTCCTCTGACCAAAAATAAATAGAGGACTTGATTAAAAAGATATTGAACTCTAAATGCATACCAGAGTGAAGTTATACATTTTGTCACAGAACAACTAAGATTTGCACATTGTAATAACTGTCACAAATCTTCTAGAAAATACATAGAAAGCTACCTCAAAAGATAAACCTTTCAATAAATATTCAAGAAATGTGACAGACATCTAAGTTGGATTCCACTTATATCTAAATTTCTTCTTAGTTGCTCTCGTGAAAACAGCCCAAACACAGTAATCACAGAGCAAGCTACTTTCTTTGGGCTTGGGACAAAAATAAAAGTTCTTATTTCTATGTAGGACTATGAGGGCTCGTAACACTCTGCTGCAGTCTCCTGGCATGTCACAGATAAACATTTTAATGTATTGTGAATGAATGGTGACAACAAATAGCATAATAACATCTCACAAGATTACATGCTCCAGCTGCAAGACAATATCCTATTTATATGTTCTCATGTATTCCTTAGCAGGAAAATCTCCATCAGCTCATTGACTTCACATATATTCAGGAGAGCAGCAAGGTGCCAGTCTGAATTCAACTGTGTAAATGTACTTGTGATATTTGACAATGTAACATGACATTTCTGTGTCATTGTACATGGTTCTCTCACGAAGATTTTGTAAAGGAAGAAGAATGGAAATTAAAATGTTGCATACTTAATCTATTAAGAATATTCTTGCATTATCAGTTCGTAAATCAATTTAAGAAATGAAGAGCAATTAAAATGATTGTACTCAAAGCTCCCAATCAACACTGATCACCCATTAGTCCCATTTCTGAAGCACAAAATTATGTTTTGGCTTCTGTCCTGAAGCCTCATTTTTTCACACTTTGCTTATATCTGTTTACAGACCCACGTGGAGAAGGACAAAGATTCAGCTCCAGGGATATAATAATCGTATTAATTTCACTTATATAAATATCTGAAAGAACTTTTCAAGGAAAACAAATATTTACATTTTTAATATGGGAAATGGAAATTGAAACGGTTTGATCCAATTTGGACTAGAATCCAAGCCTCCAGTGTACAAAGCCAATAGCCCTATTAGCCAGACCATGCTGCCTACTTTAAAGTGTGACACATACAAGGAAAGCAAATCACCCTCTCTCAGATGATCCTCAAGTGTCCATCTGCAGTCTGCACACTAAGCACAACCTGCAGTGCTCCAGATTCTGAAAGAGCAATTCATGTAGCAAATCTACATCCAAGGAAGCTATGCTGGCACAAACAACGTTATAGTCATAGATACATTCCCTATAACTAAGCCATCACCATCTGTTCCAGCCTATAAATGCAATGAAAATGAGCATAATTCACAACTCAATCATGTCATAAAAAGTAAAATATAAGTGATTTAACTGTATGTCCTTTATTCAATACAGCGGCTGTGCTTTCACTTAGAAATATTACAAGCACAAATCATGAAAGCAGTCTTTTTTCCCAGTAGTTATGTAGAAACCTAAAATCCTCTCCCCCCCCGCCTTTATTTTTTTGTATCTCTTTTCAAGCCTTAATGGAAAATTTAAGGATGTGCTCATAAAAGAACCTTTATTCCCGCTGCCTCCTGGGTTTCATGTGCTGCAGTACAAGATGTATTATTCACTATGCTTCTATTTTCCAAGTCACTAACAAAAATCAGTATTCAACAACCTAACACAGTGTACATCAAACAGGTTGTCAGTCTCCTGGGAGGTAAGCATTAAAAGGACACGATCCCCTCTTAAAAACCTCTGTTGCAGCGATGCCTCTAAAACCATTTTAAAAGCATTGATTCAGCAGCTGGTGTGTTGAAACAGCATCTCAGCATGCTCACCAATATTGTCCTATGGTCTGCTCATCTGTATTTACCTGTCTGACAGACAGGTTATATACTCTTAGTCTTGCAGAGTAAAAGTATTTCTGTGCTTTCACACTACCTCTCAAAACTGTCACTGTTCACAGGTAGAACTGCCCTAAAAGAAAGAGCAAATATTGGTCCAATCTTATGAATTCAGTAATAAACATTCCATCCCAGTCATATAGTCACAAAGTGACATTACCCAAAGACACATGTTCAAAGAAATCCTCTCAAATTTGGGGACCACTCACATAACCCACACAGTGGTTGGTCCCTGAACTAGAGATCAGGAGGCAGAATTTTACACCAGCATCCCAGACCTATGACCCTAAATTAGGAAAGGTATTCAGCAGGAAATATCAACAACTGGATGTCCCACTTAACCCAATTTTGCAAGGAGGATTAAGCAGTGAACTTTTGCCCCTGTTTATATTTTCTCCCATCACACCTTCATTTAAGTAGGGGAAAAATCTAGTTACTCAGGAAGAAAAGTCACAAAGCCTAGAACACTTAGGCTGCATTGGCTGTGTACACAAACATTTATTTTTAACACAATAAACACAAAATAAGCCAATTGCAGAGTGGCAGATCTAACCTTTTTAAAGGAAGGTTTAAAATCTTTCTGTCAAGCACAAGCCAGTTATTTTGGATAATGTAATGTTCTGTGTACTTAACCTGTGCAACAGTTAGTAACCCTAAATTCTGTTAAATAATTAAAGTGATTACCATCTTTTACTAAGTAATAAGCTAGCTGTCAAGCAGATAAACTATGAGGTCGAAGGGAAAGATCATGCCTGTATGAATGCAATACCTCAAGAACGACACAGTTTCAGTGTTTGAATAAGCTTAGATATTTATTTCTTTGCTTGTTTAAAAGTGAGTAATTGATTGTGCACAGAACACAAAAAAAAAAGAATTACAAGGGTCTTCTTGTTTTTTGCCAGGATGGAGTTATATTTTCTTCAAAATAGCTTGTTTGGGGCTAGCAGCTTTATGGTCCTCGGCTGCTGTGGTGGACAGAGGGTGTTGGACAATGTTATGATTGAGTCAATTCAGAATTTTTTAGTATTATGAGGCAAATTAAAGGTTAAATTTCAGCAGTGCTTAGTGATTGACTAATTTTAAAGATTTACAAGTAATTCAGTGAAATATAATACGATCAAAGCAGCAACTTAATTACAGATTCGAAGATGACAAGATTCCCACTAATTTACTATAAGGTATCTTAAAGTGTATAAATACACATGTGTAAACATAAGAAAATAAGACAAAGAGGAACAAAGCATCAAACAGAAATGTTTGGGCCCAGTGATATATGACACCCACAATCTAAAGGCAAATATATATATATTTAAACATGTATATAAGTACTGCCGTGGATGACAGAAACTAGCTTATAGTTAAAATGTCCCTCTTTGAGTTCAGAGTAAATACTCACAATGATCAGCAATCCTGAAGAAGTTGTATCTGACCGTCCAGAAGCTGGCTTCACCTTCACAGATGACTCCTGCGTAATTTGTGCCTGACTTGAGGTCGGGAGGGTGGGTGGACAAGGGATGTTTACTGGCCACAGCCTGCTGCGATCCAGGAGAGCTCCAGAGGGTCTCACTTAGAACTGCTATTTATAGGGTCCAAGGTATTTGGCTTTTGTCAGGTACTTTTCCACTTCAGCTCAGCTCCAATGGTGAAATATTCTGGTACTTTCCATCAGTTGTGCGGTCTCAGAATTTTTCTGGCATCTACCCTTCTTGGGCCATGGCTCAGGCACAGGTGTACCAGGTGATCAGGAGGTAATCGATTATTGCTATTGTTCCCAAGTAATGAGGGAATGTTACGGTTGGAGCATGGGCAGACCTACCAAGCCATTGCCACTACTAAGGAAGCAAGAACCAAGCACATCAAAGGGGTGCCTCAAGGCTCTGGTCTGCTGCTCAGGTATGTGTCTCAGGAAAAGGGGCAGAGATTGCACCAAGTATCAAGTGGCTCAAAAGGGTAGGGGGTGCACTAGCACAGCTGCTGCCTGGGGTTAAACCACAACACAGGGAGAAAGAGGAAATTACTATGTTATCATGGCAAAGTACACTTTCCTTGAAAAGGCATCATATCATGCAGGTGGAGGAAAGATTCAACTACAAATCCCACTTTCAGTTGTTCAGTATTGTAATAAATAAACAAAATAGTGAGGGAAAAAGTTCCACAGAGGGGACACTTAAATCACTTTTCTGGGAAAATTCTCCACCACTTTTGAGTTATGATAAAAATAATTCTAAATCATACAGAAAAAGAAACTTTCCATATCTCTGTCATAAAGAATTAAAAGTTAAATTTAAGAGGAAATTATATGCAGGCATTCAAATCCTATTGTGTGCTACACTGAGCAGAAGTACCAGATTTGCATGAAACCAGGCTTTTTGCATCTAATTCCTGCCAGATGAAGATTGTCTAAGCTGAGTATATTCTGCAGAAGACTGCTTTTAAGCATGTGCTTAAATTCAGAGACACCATGTCTAGGTGCTCAGAAGGAGATTAAATCCTTCTAAACCATGCAGTCTCTTTGTGTAGGAAATATGTTTTGATGCAACACCTATCAGTCTAATTATTTGCCGCTATTTTTCAGGTAATCATAGGCAATTCACAAGGAAAACACTTCCTCATTTGATGCTTGAGTTCTTAAGTGGAAAAGTGGAAAGGTGTCTTTTCTCATCCACACCAGTCTAACCAAGATCTGATTGTAGAATGCTGCTGTATTGAGAACAGCAGCATTCTACTGTACGATCAAGCTCTCATTTATGAATGTTAGGGTGGTAGGTAGGATGGTCATTCATTCTAAAAGTCATTGCTAAAAGTGAGCAATACGATGTTCTTTGATTACACTGTGTACCTAAAAATGCTAAAAAACCATTATCTAAGTTGGGTTAGTACATTCATGAGAAATGTTTTGAAAAACATCAACTGCTTAAGAAAATCATCTTTTAATTTTGGGCAACACAATTTGTATGATCTGTGTATCTGTTTAAGCTTATTAATTGACTGTGATTCCTCTGAACCCACCAGGGGTTGCTTACCATAGAAGATTCATCATTAGAATTAATCTTTCCAGCATTAGATTCACAGTGCTTGTTATTCATCTTCTGGATCTGGCCTGCATTAATGCTGTTGATGAAGTCAGTATTACTTCAGATTACATATAAGCTTGTGAGTTCAGAGGACTGATGACTCTCCTAGATTCCATGACACTCTGGAGTTTTGGTCAATTTATCTTCAAACAGTTATTTTAGGACCATTTAATTTTTTTCCTGTCCTGAAAGAACGTCCTTTCCGAACATACATGGATGACCCAAGTTACTTAAGTAGAATTTTTTTGTTCACTTGTCACCCAACATATTTCCATTGGTCTCAACCTCTTGCTAATTTCTAAAGAAACATACAATTCCCTGATAAAATGCATGTTAAAGTGTAAGATACAATTGCATCTGCAGTTACTTTGTCAGC
>VZTU01001697.1:25671-37316 GCA_013400835.1 Zapornia atra
AGCTGACAGACATTCTCAGATATATTCTTGTCTCACTATATACTGAGGCTACTAAGGCTCATTTCATCATATCTACACAATTTCCAAATAAAAAAAATCAGTTTCATTTCCAGCCTGTTTCTAAAATAGTATTATAATTTATTCATGTTTCATATATGAAGTTAATTATTGTTACATTTGTCAGTTACCATTTATTAAATGCCTATACCCTCTACTGAAAACCTCAAATGACAGGTCTGAACTATGTTTTTAGCATCTTAAACAATGGTAGTAAAAGAGAAACAGAAATGCCAGAAGGTTTTCTTAGTAACCTTGAGAAACATGTTGTTTATTAGCAATTTTTTTTTCAACTAAAGTAATGAGGAGTTATTTTGAACAGGTTTAGTCAAGCTGGTTGAATCAGACTAACCACTATAAAACAGTTTACTTCAAAGGCAACCCTTCTAATTATTGTCAGCATGCTTGCAAGCTATGATGTTTATAACTAGGCACAGCTGATGGTAGGGACACTGTGAATATAATTGCAATTTTCTGTAAACAATTCACCAGGTAAATGCATTGGTATAGAGGGTGACAGAAGCAGGAATTAAAATATAATCTTCATGGAAATTTAATTACAAATAATCAGCAAATTCACCTGACCCTACTTGTATGATCATGACTAAGTCAGTATGAATTTTACACGCCCTCACCTATCAATTGAACCATAGTAAATCTTGGCATGTCCTAAAAACAAAGAAACACATTAGCTTAACTGTTTGTGGAGGTTATAAAATTAAGATACACATACAGAAATGAGACACAAGACTTCATCTCGTTCTTTTCATTCAAAATGGAACAGTGCTAACAGTGTACTGGTTTGGCTAGGATGGAGTTAATTCCCTTAATAGTAACTTGTATGGTGCTACGTTTTAGATTTGTGACCAAAACAATGCAGATAACACACTAATGTTTTAGCTATCACTAGGCAGTGCTTGTGGAGTGTCAGGGACTTCCCTGTGGCTCCCGCTGCCCCGACAGTGGGTAGGCTGAGGGTAGGCAAGAGTTTGGGAAGGGGTACAGCTGGAAGAACTCACCTCACCTTACCAAAAAGATATTCCAGACTATGTCATGTCATACTCAGCAATAAAAGCTTTGGGGAAGTAGGAACAAGGAGGGACATCCAACATTTGCCTTCCCAAGTCACTGTTACATGTGATGGATCCCCTCTTTCCTGGAGACAGCTCAACAGCTGCCTGCTCATGAGAAGTGGTGAATGAATTTCTTGTTTCACTTTGCTTGTGCACACAGCTTTTGCTGTGCCTACTAAACTGTCTCTATTTACACCCACGGGTTTTCATGCTTTTACCCTTCCAATTCTCCTCCCCACTGACAAGGAGGAAGTGAGTGAGGGGCTGCGTGGTACTGAGCTCCTGGCTGTGGTTAAACAACAACACACAGATTCTGAGAAATGCACATTGTCACTTCTTCACATCTCTCTGAGGGTGGTATTTACAGAGATTTACAGAGATTTACAGAGATTTGAGAGATGTGTATTGAAGATCTCATGCAAAACATCTAACAACTTGGTCAGCAACCAAAATCCTCAATTACTGAAGTGGAACATAAGCAATACAATGTTGAGAAATCAAGCATTTCTTTCTTCCTTTATTTTCTAGCACATAACAGCTTAATAACTGTGACAATTTGTGAAAAGCTTCCAAAAGTCCAAATGGCATTGTTTAATAAATTACATGTTTACTGGACACACAGTGATCAGTCAGCTTCTTCTCTGTACCCAGTAGCATCACAGAACAAATTCTACTGGAAGAGACATCAAAATATACAGAAGACAGGGCAGTGGTTAGAGATGGTCAACATAGATTCATTAATGGCAAATCATGCTTGACTTATGCAATAGCTTTCTAAAAATTGAGTGCCTGCATCAGTGGAAAATGGAAAAGCTACGGTTGTCATCCATGTGGGCTTTTGTAAAGCCTTTGACATGGTCCTCCACAACATTCTTGCAGCAAAATTGAAGAGATATAGGTTTGATGAATGGACTAGTAAGTGGATACAAAACTGGCTGGATGTCTGAATCAACAGAGTTACAGTCAATGGTTCAATGTCCAAGTGGAAATCAGTAACATGATCTATGATTCTATGAAGAAGGAATAAGAAAATAAAAATTTGGCAGGGAAAAAATAATAGAATCATAGAACCACTGAATGGTTTGGCAGGGAAGGGACCTTAAGGTCCATCGAATTTCAACTTCCCTGCCATGGGCAAAGATACCTTCCACTAGTCCAGCTGGCCCAAAGCCCCATCCAGCCTGGCCTTAAATGCTTCCATGGAGGTGGTATCCACAGCTTCTCTTGGCAGTCTCTTTGAGTGTCCCACCACCCTCACAGTCAAGAATTTCTTCTTAATATGTAATCTAAATCTACCTGCTTTAAAGTCTAAACCCACCACCCCTTGTGCTATCCCTACATGCCCTTGTAAACACTCTCCAGCTTTCCTTTAGGCCCCCTTTAGGTGCTGGAAAGCTGTAATAAAATATCCCCTAGCCTTCTCCTCTCCAGGCTCAACAAGCCCAAAGCTGCAGTCAGCCTGTATTTCAGAGAAATAGCTCCTTTGATGATCTGAATCAGACACAGCTTTTTGCACAAACCTTACATAAACTGTTTTGACTTTTTGAGCTCATTCCCATTCCAAACTGTAAAACCCACAAGATTAGGAAAAGCTGCTTCATCTGTTTCCCCCTGTTGTGTTGGTGCAGTGTCTCCTTCATGGATATCATGTGAGTAGCATCTTGTCCATAATCAGCCTTCCAAACGCTGGGTGAGATAATCATGTTATCATCCGTCCCCTGGACTGAGGAACTGTTCTTTGGATGAAAGCTGAAAAATTATCTTTTAAATACTTAGAATCATAGAATCACAGAACATCCTGAGTTGTAAGGGACCCATAAGGATCAGAGTCCAACTCCTGGCTTCACACAGGACCAGCCAAGTCAGAGCATGGGACTGAGTGCATCGTCCAGGTGCTTCTTGAACTCAGCCAAGCTGGGTGCTGTGACCCCTTCCCTGGGGAGCTTGTTCATCTTGGCATTATCAGAAATACAATACAGCCAAGAGCTACGTAATGTGAATGATGTAAAATAATATCAGAAGCTAATGCCAAGTGTCAGACCATTAGTTCCCAATCAATGCAATGTGAAAATATTAGTGTATTACTGTTTGGTCCTGCTTAGGTGAGTACAGAAAGCTGTCTTAGCAGTATATGGTGTCAGGGTTTTTTGGTGAGCCTTATTCCCAAGCCTTTGAAAAATATTTCTGATGTTCATAAAGGGGAAAAAAACCCAACCCCAAACAATCCATCATGTTCCTAGAATCCAAATGTTTGTTCGGAATCTCAGCATTTAAAACTCATACTTCTGAATAATATATGAATTAATAAGTTCCTTAAAACTCCAACATATTGCTAGTTCATGTGTTGGAAATGTGTCTGTTTATCTAGGTGTTTCAAAAACTGGAGAAGTTGAATTTTGCCTCACGTATTATCTGCAGTAATATTTACTCCTGTCCTGTATGTCCCGTGTTTTATTACTGCAATACAAAATGTATCCCTTCTTTTCTTCTGCTGTCAATCTCTATTTGAGAATCTGTGACACTGTGACCTTTTCTTTTCCTGCAGTGGTTTTCAAACCTCTTCTTCATTTGTTCCAGCTTTGAGTGGGCTGAGGTACTGACAGTGCACCTCTGCAGCCTGGATTTTTAAACACATTTTCCTGTATATTTCCAGGACGCTGAGAAACATTGGCGCAGACCAAGAAGATATTATTGTTGGGAAGATAACAATTATGATAGAACAGTTACACTAGAGATGAAGGAGACAACATTGTCTCCCAAATACAAATTGATACATATAAAACTACCTGAAAATTTTTGTTGTGTTGCTAGGAATTCTGGGAAAGGAGACGGGAGGCAATCCCTTTTGCGAAAAATATAACTACTTGTTCTGCATCTGTCCTGGGAATTCAAACTATTGACTGGGAATAAGGTTGTAGAGAGTGAATAATTTAGTCTGTGTTTGGAGACAGACCCAGACTTCTGATAAAGGTCTTTTTTGTGATGCAATCATGAGTGGCCTGGCATCATAACTCCTGTATAAATTACAACATCACCCTATATTATTTTTGCTTCTCATAAAGCTCTGTGGTAAAGCTTTGTACTTGCAGCACAGCACAGCTCACAAGCAGAGTCTTCACTGCAATATTTAAGGAAAAAATAGATCTATTCCCCCCGCCGCTTTTTAAGTTACACTGTTTTTCATGTCATCATTTAACAGTCAGGCCCCCTGTGAGCATGTAAGGTTATATAATATAAGGTAACTTGCACACCCACAACGGAGCTCAAAGAGACAACGTGGGAAGACAGGAGAACCCAAATAACATCACCCTGATCACAGGGACTAAATGGACCAGAAAGTTTTAATTCTTGTCTTTGTTTCTCACTGCCCAGATTGAATTTAACTGACAATAAATTAAATTTTTCCCAATGTTTAGTTGGCTTGCAATATTCCTAGCTTCACTTTGACCCATGAGCTTTCTCATCCCATCTTCTCCCTGTCCTGTTGAGGAAGGGGGGGGGCAATTGGTGGACAGGTGTTTGTCCCTTCTCCTGGGTGATCCGACCACAAGCATACATCTCCAAAACATGTGGGTGTCCTGCCCTCATGTGCCAGATGTGTGGTTTTGATGGCATGGGCTGTAGTCCCTGTGGCTGCCTGTAAACTGGGGATATCTTTGTGGCCTGATGTCAGAGTGTTGCAGAGACAAATACATTGAAGGTTATGAAGCAGCAGCCTGTCATGATGCTAAATAGAGACATGGCATTACCTGTAATGTATGCTGGTCCACAGCATGTTATCACACAATAGCACAGACTGTATTATCACAGTTATTCTTTTCTTTTACCAGGAAAAGCTACTTCATCCCTCCAGCTGGGAGGTTTTTTTTGCACTGTATTAGTAGGCAATTAACTGCCTTTAGGAGTGGCTTAATAAACTGTTTCTTCTTGGTCAGTCTTTACATGTTTAAGCTGCTGTGATCAGCACAAATTTTGAGAGCCTTTTAGCAAAAAAATCCCTTGGCTAATTTACTGTCTCCTTCTGAGGATCCCCAGAGAGGTGAACAGCCTAAACCAAAACGATCTATCTTGTAAAAGTGGAAAGTCGGTTGACAAAAGCTATCATAAACGGTATAAATAAACGACAATTTGTTTATCTATAGATTTCCCAATCTGGAGTCCCTACACACCAGCTGAGTAGACATAAATATGCTTGCACAGCTGGAAGCAACTCTCTACAAGTACTATCCCTACGACATGGCCCCTGACTAGTTATGTCTTGTGATAGAAAACACTAAGATGGAAGTTAATATGTGATCCTCTAAACCTTTCCTCCTCCACCCCAGTTCCCCCCACCTAATTTCTCAGATTCATCAGTTCTCTCATAAAAGCTTTATTACCCAAATATTACCCAAGTGTCAGTATCTGTTTTTGCAGCTACAAAGATGTGAGCTGTAAGTAAGCAAACACCTGGAGGAGAAATTCATCATTGACATCTTTTCTTAGATACCTTGAGGACTAGTAAGTTGCTGAAGATGATGTACGCAATCTAATATAGCTGATGTAAGAGAGGGCCAGAGACAGACACACAAGGTGACCATGCAATCATGCAATGAACCTCTTGGTTATAGAAATCTTGTAGAGAACTGAGGAAAGTTGAAATGAGAAAAAAGTTTTTTAAAAGGGTGAAAAATCATTCCAAAGAAATTAGATTGTAGCTTCTAAGCCCTTTTGGGATTTATGAAAGGCATCTTATTACAGTTTAAGATGTAACAGACAGATACAAACAATTGTCTGCATGTGAAATGCCCATGAATTCCTATAGGTGTATACAAGATACTTGTGGATGAGTTAACTGAAATCAGAAAATCTATTATGTATTGAGAGCTGATCTTGGAAATGCCATGGAAACAACCTGACAACAGCTGTGAATCTCAGCAAGGTACTCCCTGCAATCCACAGTGCTGTTGGTAAATGGATTCTAGGAGATGGACCACAGCTCACATACAAAAAAGTTTCAAATTAATGTTTGGCAGACAAGATAGATCCTATTATATGCAGTCTGATAGACTGGTGGAAAATTAGCTGCAACAGTGTGTCGTATACTAGTTAAACCTTAAGTGTCAGTTTAAAAAAAGGGACAAATAGCAATGCAGTCACTAATCTGCGAAAATCATAGAATTGAGGAATAATTCAGGTTGTAAGGCTCCTCAGAAGATCTCTCCTTCAGCATTCTTCTCAGTGCTTCTTAGTCATACATGGGGTCCGACCAGGTTGCTTAGGGCATTAGGCAGTTGACCCTGAAATCCTCCAAGGTGGCAAAACTTCCCTGTACACCCACTCACCACCCTCTGTCCTTGCAGAGATAAACATTTTTATTATCTCCATAGCAAACCTTTCTAGTTTCATCTCATGTCTGATGGCACTCTCTCTTGTTCTCCTAGCAGGCACCTTGGGGAAGAGCCAAGTTTCTGCCCCCAGATTTCCTCCCTGTATGCAGCAAGGTGCTTTCACTTGCCATCTCTGTTCCAGGGCAAGTGCTCCAGGCTTACTCTCTCAGGAGCCTCCATTTCACTTGCTCTGTTTTGCTGATGTCCGTCCTGACTTGTGTGATTTAAAACTGTATTTAGGACATAACTGTGATCTGAACAGTGCTGGGCATCGGTATAATCCCTGTTCTTGCTCTGGGCTTTTGTCCTTGCTGAATTTGATGCAATCCTCTTTATGCCATTCCTCTCCCGGGTCTGGTCCCTGTGGCTGGCAACACTGCTCTTGCACATATCAACTGGCCCCCCAGTTAACATCACAGGCAAAACTCATGATGTGTCTCCTTCACTTTGCCCATGCCATTAGTGAACAAGTTAGAGGACACATCCCAGGATAGACTTCTTGCCTGCCTCCAGGTACAAATCAGTAAGTACTACCCTATGAGTCTCTCACAATAATTTTTTTGTCTGTCTGGTTGTCCATCCATCCATAAGCATATTGTCCTGTCCTAGAGTGTGGAATATGAAGTGACTTAGCATTCACTGTGGTTAGTATTTCTCTGTGCCAGTGGAGTCGTTTAGCATGCATGCTGAAGTCCATGTCAGTTATGAGTAAATACAACTACAATTCTGTGTGATGCTTCAGCATGTGTTTGACAGTAAACATTTGAACACACGGTCCATTGATTTTTCTGCTGTGACCTGCAGCTTCTGTAGCACTCTTTGTAACTATATGTGTTGGCAGATTGTCACTGAGTTTTTGTTGTATCATGAAGAACATCCACAGCTGGAAGAACATGTTCTCTGTTTTATAGACACTCGTACAGAAGAACAAGTACACACTGAGAGCTTGTGTTATATATGAAATTGCATAGGACTCAGAAAATAAGGGGTCATCTACTCATTAACAAAAAATACAGTGTTACACTAAGCACAGATAGAACAGCATCAGGGAAAAGAACAAAGATACATTAATTTCTTTGGATTAGCTTTTTTCTTTAATACTCTGTATCACTTATAAAGTGAAAGGTAGTTCCAGCAAGTAAAACTGGTAACAGAGAAGAATGTCCCTTTTAATTTTTTACTTCAGGTGGACTAGTCTTCAGCAGCTTTCCTACAGAACATCTACAGCCATTCTGCAGTTCAACATTTTGGGTTACATCTTGCTTCTAGGGAGTAAGGGAAACTAATCTGACAGTCCTAGACAGGGCTGGGTCAGACCTTTTTTGTTTGGTATTGCTTACAGACATTTTCTCCCCAACATTTTTCAACTTGCTTTCCTTCCCTCAGGTTAATAAAAAATAACAAGATAAGGTTTAAATTGGGTCTACCAACAGTTTCTGACAAAACATATATATACTGATAATGTGAAAGCCCAGAGGATAAACTATGCATTGTCCGGTAGGGAAAGAATCTTCTGGTATCTCAATATATTTGCATTACCCTCTTCCAACACACTTACTGCCCACAGCAGTTAGTAGTCCATTTTTGTTAAGGTACAGATAATGCAAGGCTTGAAGGGGAACTGCCAATGTTTTGTTAGCATGACCAGAGTCTCTGCCATCATTTACAGTCATCAAAGGGACAGATGCAAAAGATTTCTCTTTCTTTTTTTATTATTGAAATATCAATGTCCATGGAAGTGGCAAGATAACTAAAATAGGTCTGCCTGTGTCTCATCAAGCAGCATCTGTCACAGAATTATCTGTAGTTATTTTCAGCGTGGGCAATATCTGTGTGTGCATGTGTGTGTGTGCACAGGAACTCCAAGAAAACAAGTGCTCTGTGTCCATAGTGTTGTGAGTTTCCTTCTCTGGAGATATTCAGGACCGTCTGTCCTAGGGAACCTGGTTTGGCAGGAGGGGGTGGACCCAATGATCTCTTGGTCCCTTCCAATCCCTACAGTTCTGTGATTCTGTGACCCATCTGAGAGCCCTACCACACTGTCTCTGCCCAGGGTAAGATGTTTTGGTGGACAGCTGACCAACACCTCTTTGTCTTCAGCCCACAGTGATTGCTCCAGCCCCAAAGATAGATGGAAGTAAGAGTGAAGCCTAGAACACATTCCCTTCCCACTTCTTATGAGCAAGGAATTCCAAAATACATTTGAATGCTTTTTGATCCAATACCTTTTACAGTTTGAACTTGCTAAATCTTTGCTTCAATACATCTTCTCTGTCACATGCTATTGACTTTCCTGCTACTATTGCTGCATTCTCAAGTGATGGATCTTTCTTCACTGGCCAGGAAGAAGAAAATCAATTCCGGAGCCCCAAACAGGGAATTAATTTGTCGTGAATTCAGTAAGCACTCTTAGTTGAGTATGGCATTAGTTTCATTCACCAGATCAAAACTGTGGTGCCTTAGGATGCTTTTATGAAGGACAAAGGGGAAATGGTGAGGGTTTTTTAGTGTGTGTGTGTGTGTGTGTGTGATGTGCTGCAGCTGTTTCTGTTACATATTTATGTTTATTTGTATGCATGTGTAATGATGGCAAAACAACTATTTTGGAATTTGTTCAAGGGCATGGACAAGCTATTGCTGCATTAGGCTTTCAACTTTCAGATCGGAAGTTTGCACAGATAATGTCATGTTTTAATTTAGATGGTTGAAGCATTTTATGTGATTTTGCTTTTAAATTTACCATTTTGGTACAATAAAAGTCTTACTGATCAAACAATACAGTTTGAGGAGCACAAAAATTACTTGAAAAGGGAATTTTTGATCAGTTAATCTATTAACAAACTAGATGGCTGAATAAACAATAGAAATTAGAAATAATTTTGAGTTATGTATTGGGTTGTCACTTAATGACAGGTTCTCCCCACACAGAGTTCAGTTGAACTCCATTGCTTTCAACGGTGTCAGATTAATGAATTTTGTGGAGGATATGGACAAGAACCCAGGAGCTGGGGAAACAATCTGGATAAAGTATTTAAATAACATAGACCTCTACTACTTGTAGTTTTCTGTAGTGTGTCTACATAGTAACACCAATATTTGTTTTCCCAAAGTCTAATCGTTACTTTACTACTTTTCTAAAATACTGCTGATTTTATGAAATACTGCTTATTTGGCTTGATGAATATGTGCAACTGAGATATTATTGTAAGATTTTTTTGTTGCTTTCTCCTAGATATAGGAGATGCCTATCTTGATTATTGATACAACTAACATATGTATTTCTTTTATTTCAGTTTCTACCGGACAAGCTTCCAAGGTTTAATATGAGATTGTATTAATATTGTATGTAACATTTTTTGAGACATAAGGAACTTCTTGTATCTATCTGTTATCTATCTATCTACCCATCTACCTGTGCTTTGAGACCAGATTTTGTAGCAATCATTTCCTTTTACACTAATTTTCATATAAAAAACCAAGCATAAACTTTAACAAAAATTCATCTGTCTAATAGATATCAGACCAAATTGAATAGTGAATTGAAACAATTCCTGCAGGCAAGAAAGGGAGTGGACAGAAGCAGAGCAAGAGGCTTCTTGTTGTGGTGTTTGGTTTACTAGAAAGGGCAAGTTTTATTTTGTTACTGTTTTTCTAGCTCTCTATTTCTAAAGAAAGTGAGGGTAAAAGGAAGTGGAAGAAATAAATGCCAAATCCCAACTCTTTAATGTGGAAACAAGTGTAGAAGGCTTTGGTCTCTATGAATGAAGCCAGTCTGTGGGGTTGAGGCCTTCTAATGATTCCTGAATATTATATGGTAGAGAAGTAAAATCATAAATTATTAATACTCTGAACAGACTAAACTGTGCAAGATAGAGCCGTGTGTCTAGGCTAAAATTCAATAGAAGCAGAGAGGTCACTGAAATGAATTTCAAATGCCATTTTCATCTGTGTTTCTTTTTTTTTCCCCAGATCACAGCAGAAAGTCAGTTTAAACATTTGGAATTATAATATATTAGATATAGGTTAAAACAGAGAGAGGAACCCAAATGTTTCACTATCAAGTTAAAATTAACTGTTCTCAGAACACAAAACATGGAGTATATGATGGAGAGGTTGCAAAAAGAAGATTGGATGTACAGAGTTGTTTGTAACAGATTTAATCTTGAAGAGCTGGTTTTACGTTTTGCAAGGCTGATTAAGGGATCAGCTGTTGTTTGAATCTGAGGTGAAGGTGAAGTGAAAGACTCAGAACTGATCTTTGACAAGACTTCTGAAATTTGGCAAAAAGGAAGCCGTTATCAGGAGCATTGTATCCTAACATTGTAATTATGACTGAGAAGTCTGAAAATTAGGAGAAAAGTAGAGCAAATTAGTAAGTAGAACTCAGAATCACAATATAAAGAAATACATTCACCATGACAACACAAAGAGTCAGCACAAGGCCCTGCATTAAGGATGAGTTTGCGTAGTATTTATGAGAATTGGAAATTAATGGAAGAAAGAGATTTCATCAGAAGGAACTGATGAAGTCTTTAACAGAAATAATTCAGACTGTATTTCATGATCAGGCTCATACATTCTTTATCTTTGGTTGTAGTTAATTAGATGTAGTATCATGGGGATGTGGTGGACACTGGCTGGCTAAAAGGCATTGAGGAAAAATTAAAACATGTTAACATAAACAAGACTTTTTTTTTAAAATTAACACATCAACATTTTTAATGAAGTGTCAGCAACCTTTTGTTATTTTACAGTAGCATATTCTGTTCATCATCTTTTAGCTCACATTAACTCATTTCATTAAATCTTGGGTGTTACAGTTACCAGCTGGTCATATGTACTATACTGAGAACTATATTTGGGTTCTTTCTTTCAATTTTTGCATACCTGTAGAATGATAGAATCATAGAATCTCCTGAGTTGGAAGGGATTCATAAGGATCATTGAGTCCAGCTCCTGGCTTCACACAGGACCAGCCAAGTCAGAGCATGGGACTGAGTGCATCATCCAGGTGCTTCTTGAATTCAGCCAAGCTGGCTGCTGTGACCCCTTCCCTGGGGAGCCTGTTCCAGTGCCCAACCACCCTCTCAGTAAAGAATCACTTCCTAATCTATTCCTAATCTAACCTAAACCTCTCCTGTCACAG
>VZTU01001701.1:0-13377 GCA_013400835.1 Zapornia atra
CTTCTCAGGAGGGCTGCTCCCCATGAGGTCTTCTCTCAGTCTGTGTATACATCTGGGCTTCCTCTGACCTAAGGGCAAGACCTTAACACTGTGCAGTGTTGAACTTCATTAGGTTCACCTGGGCCCAGCTTTCCAGCCTGCCAAGACCTCTCTGGATGGCTTTCTTTTTCTGTTGTGTCAATTGCACCACTCAACTTAGTGTTGTCTGCAAATCTACTCTGGGAAATAATGTTTTGGATAAATTATGTCCAAGTGAAAAAGTCAGCTTTGATACTGAAACACTGTGCTCCTCTGAAGCACCTGATATGCTAGTCTGCAATGCCCTGTTCCATTTTTGTCTAGTTTAATGTCCTTGCCCTGGTTTTGTCTGATACAGAGTTAAGTTTTCTTTCTAGTAGCCACTATAGCGCGGTATTTTTGATTTCATATGAGAATAATATTGATAAAACACTGATGTTTTTAATTCTTGCTCAGTAGTTGTGCCTTCCCTACCTAAATCAAGGACTTCTCAGGTTCTTACAGCCTGCCAGGTTCACAAGAAGCTGGGAGAGTGCAGCTGTGGGAGCCGAGACAGACTGTCTCAAGGGACATGCCCTGCGTCTTCTTTGCAGTTTGTAAACACACTGTTTAAATAACTTTTCCAGCCTCAATAGTACCCTTCTAGTTTTACATTCATATTATGCCAGTGTTTTCTTTAAATTAGGGCAGGATACTTTATTTTCCTGTTTCCTAATGAATGTTAGTAATAAAAATGTGTTTGTTTAAAGAAGTATTGTTCTTTTCCTTCTCTTAGTACCACCTCCAATTGCTAGAATAACTGTGAAATGTAGGCTAGCATTCATGATCTTACATGTGACTGCTCTGGACAGCATCAGGTAGACCACAGAAGTAAAATGAGTTATGTTTTATGGTGAACAGAATAGGAAACATTGCAATTAATACAGAAATACTTTTGCAAGAAGCAGCTATCTGCTGACCTAAGTTAAAATATACTGAAGTCTGTCTGCGGGCTTTAAAGGGCAATAGAGATATATAATGGGTATTGTTCCTCCAAGTGCAAGATGCTATTGCAACAGATAAATAATGTGCTAACTCCATTGAATTTCTCTCTTGCTCTTAGATACAAGTTAAAATTATTTCAAATATAAACTCTGCATTCATTGTGAACAGTAACTGAATTATGCTACTTCCATGGAGATGTGCCCTCATCTGTCACAATTTCTTAGTTTTAAATACTTCATTTAATCTTCTGTGAGGAAAAGTTCTCTGTTACTTGGCTTTTACTGGAGAGTGTTGATTCAGTCCAGGAATTGTTCTAGCCATTCAGAAATCTACTCGCTTTTGTTACCGTAACTACTTATGGGTTTCTTTTTAATTGTCATCTAAAAAGTCAGCTAGATTTATGATGACTAGTCATCATGATGAATGAGTGCAGTAGCAGATTTTGTTCTTTGCTACCGAATTTTCACGGAAGTTCTACCAGACAGCATTCCAGTCACAGATCTGCAGCTCTTGCCTCTTTATACAATGGAAAGATTCGTACCAATTTTCAGTACTAGGCAACAGCCAATTTCTGTGGTTTTAAACATTCCCAGCTCAAGGCTGATATGTAAAATATGTGTTTGTGACACTGTTCCTTACAAAAGAAACACTATGCTTTTATTTTTTTTTCCTAAGTTGCTCTATCTACTCCGTAGAATGAAAGACCTTACAAATAAAAGAAATTATATTTACTTGATCGTTAATTAAGTAAATTAACTGCAAAAAACTGAGAGTGTGATGGCAAAAATTCTTAGCCTTAGCTTGCAGGTCAGCTGAAAAAATTTGACACATGTGGCATCACTGGAACACAGAGTAATATTGATATCTCTGAAAATATATGTGCCCAGTTTGATATAGCATAATGAAGTTGAAATAGAGAACTAGATATACATTTATTTGACTTTCTCAATTGTCTGATAAGAGTTAAGAAAAAAATATTCTTTATGCAAAGCTTTTTATTCACTAGGGAGAAGTATATAGTTAATAACTGAGATAAAAATTACTTCAAATCCTGTGATTGCAGGATGTTTTCCTCAGTAGAAGAGAATCCCAAAGGCTGGATTTTCTATACAAATGGATGGTACATTAATGCACAGTTACTGAGGTTTTTTGTTACTCTTAAAATAGTAGTGACATCTACAGGAAAACTTAGAGATTTTAATATCTTATCTACTGTTTTTTCCACCAAAAAATAATTGTCTGGTTTATTATATTATCCAGAGAGACTTAACTGCAGTTCAGCTATTAATGATCTTTCCTGTTCAAGGGGTTTTCTTTCACTTCAGTGTCATGCTTTTCTAAGTGGACTGCTAGACCAGGTGATTTCTGGAAGTTATTTAACTCCAATCCATTGATACCTGAGATTTAATTTTTTTCTTAACGGTCCCCTTTGAGAACCACTTCCTGTTGGTGAACAAAAAAAAACAAAAAATTTAAAAGATGAAGTGTGCCTGGCCAGTTTAATTCTGTCATAGCTTTAGCTTTCCTAATCTGATCCCTGGCTGCTCAGTTTCTTTGTATTCCTCTCAGATTAACCCTACCACTGACTGTGCTTCCACTCTCTGTAGGCTTCTTTTTTGTTTTTAAGTCCCTAAAGAAGCTGAAGCATGCTCTCCTGAAGTCCAGGGTGGTGAGCCTGCTCTTCATCCACCTCAGTGCCCTGGGAATATTTATTTCCAGTATTTCATAGTGACTGCAGCCAAGGCTGCCCTTGAGCTTCGCATCCCCTACCAACCCCTCCTTGTTGCATCATACCCTTCCTTTATTGGCTCCTCTATCTTGGAAAATGAAGCCATTATCAGTGCATTCCAGGACTTCTTGGATTGCTCGTGCTTCTGTGCCCTGTCATATGGCAGGGCATGTCCCGTTGGGCAGCCTGGCTCAGCTGCCCTGGCCCTGCTCTCCCAGCTTCTTGTGTACCTGGCAGAGTGTGGGAAGCTGAAAAGTCCTTGACTTGGTGTAGACACAATAAATACCAAGCAAGAACTGAAAACATCAGTGTGTTATCAACATTGTTCTCATACTAAATCCAAATCACAGCACTATACAAGCTACTAGAGAGAAAATTAACTGTATCTTAGCTGAAAGCAGAACAACCTGGATTTGGAAAACCTTGTTAGGCTTCATGGAGGCTTCTCCTGTACCTTCCCTGCCCTCCTGTCTTGTGTATCGGTTTGATCTCAGTTGATGAAGAAGCTATCCAGAGATCAGGGTGTAGGTATTATATACAGAAAATGTCACTCTAAAAGTGAGTTGGGGCTCACTTTATTTTAAGGAGCAATAAGCTGTATCTTGCTATCCTATCCAGCTGGTGGAAGTGGTGGTATTCTTGGTATTCAGTATGTGGGGCAGGGAACTTAGCATAATTGAAGTTGTAATGCTGAAAGCTCAGTCTTCATTCTTAGTGCCCTCTGTGCTTTCCCTTCAGAGATGTATCTGTCTTGTGAAATGTGTCAGCACGTGTTAAGAGAGCTCATTTCTAGTATGGCAGCTACCGTTTAACCCCCACGGAGTTTTGTAGTTTTTGCTGCCTTTGTACCTGCCGAGCAAATCGTTGATATTAATGGCTGAGGTGTGCCTGAAAGTCAGGCATAATGGACATTCTCTTCCTGTGTCTTTTTGTATGGAGTCCAAGTGTATGGCCCATCAGCTAAGAAAGGTGAGCTGCTGAGTAGCATAGAGATTCTAAGGAATCACAGCTGAATGTTTAAAGCAGGAGGAATTTGGTACCACAGTTTGCCTGCCTGCAAAAGTGAATGCCACCCCTTTGTTGTGAGACTTCTTTTAATGAAGGTTGTGGTGAATAGAGGGAAAGGGTGGTAATTTCGATGAGATGTGACCAAGATGAGCAAGTTATAGGCAAGAATCTATTAAATGCAAGTACAAAAAAGGTACAATTAAAGCAGTTCTCTATCAGAAGACATAACTTCCTTCAAGCACCTGCTTGTTGTAACCTGCAGGATGCACAACATACATGTGAGTTTTTACAGTAGTTAGTCTGCATGATTCTCATGTGGTGTCAGCATCTGCCTGAAAAGAACTTCTGCCTTTCCTCACTTTAATAAAGTAAATGTCATTCACAAGTAAGTGTTTAACAGTGTTGCAATGGCAAATGAATCTCATGTTAAAGCTTTAAAAGTAATAGCTTTTACTGGAGTTGAGTTATTTTCATCTCCAAAGGTCTGGGTGTGACCACTGTTAGTAAAATGCATCATCATGGCTTGATTTGCTTCTGATCCTTAGGTGTCAGTTAATGTCTGATGCAACACGTGGGAATGCATGCATAACACAGAACAAGAGCAAACGCTGTGCTGAGAAAACACTGTGCTTCCTTTGCGGCGTAAAGACAGAAAACATTTGAGATAAATTATTTAAGCCACTTATGTGAGCTGTAGAGAAGACATACTCACAGACAAATAGGGGACAGATAATCTACAACTCATAAACTCATGTCCTGGCTTGATGTGATTTTTGGGTTGGCTGTGTTAGAGGCTGTCAAATGAGAATTGAGCATTTCCATCTCTTTCTTATGTGTAGAATTAGTATCACAGGCAATTTTACTGAAACAGATACTGAGATCATTTGGAGAAGAAATCCTTGTTAATAAAGTTTTGTATTAGTACTGATCATGTTATTAGTGAGCCCTCATTAACAGATGCACATTGATACCTTGCTGTTTGTTTCCCGAAGGCACGTTTGGTTTGAGGAGCCTTTCGGTAATTTTTATCAGCTGTGAATTACTGCACTTGTATGTGTGGGAAGACGGGTCAGGGAACGGATCAGCACGGCCAGTGTGCCTCTGACTAGTCCTTGTGTTTGTGTGTGTGAAGTGTTTGTAGTACAGCTAGGATTGGATCTTGAGTGTCTATAAGCAGTCCCCTATCAAGGGAAGCTAGCTGACAGTCTACTGTGGGTTAGCATCTGAGGTATGTACAGAACTGGAAGTCAGTACCTCTGCAGCTGCACATGTGTGTATGTGTGTCTGCTTCCCTGGCATTGTGGAAAAACAGTGTACACTGATGAGAACTACTTGTTGTAGGACCTGAGCCTTTTTTTTGCTCTAGCTTCTATACCTTCCCCTCTGTCTTTTAACACCTTGGGTAGACTTTTAGTTTCACTTAGAGTTCAAGCTCCTATGCAGTGTTTGAACAACTTTTGCTATAGTTATGGCTCTGTTTGATGTATGTTCCTTTCTGTGGCATGCTAATGTTACTACTTGTTACAGCAATATTCATCCCAGAGTACAGTGTAATGTGATGAACAGAAGGGATGGACCTCAGCAGCATAACTGTTGCGTAAACTCTTATTTTAAAATTGCACCTAAAATTGCTTTAGGGAATTGGTATATCTTTGCTTAGCAAATGGATTTGGAAATACCTACTATTAAAATTTCCCTGTATGGAAAAAGTGATCATCCTGCATTCTGACAAAGGTACAATAGCAGTACAGCATCATGAACTCCTTATCTTCCCTTACACAGGCAATAAGGGCACAGCATATTACATGGCTCGTGGGCCTAAAGCAATCTGTATAGTTTTGCTTTTCCCTTTACTTCTCCTGGCCCTACGGCTCTTGTGAGAAGAGGCCCTGGTTTGTAATCTGGCATACTGCTGGCTGCTTACCCTTGCATCTCAGCGAAGATGTTCTCTGGAACTGCCTTCTCAGTGCAGGCGCTAATTTTTCACTGGACCTGTAGGAATCTGTAGGGCATTAATTGTCCTAGAGACTTGAAGCTGGACCTACTCAGAATATAGAGGAGAGAGGGAGGAGGAAACACATTGTGATCATCCAAGCTGTTTCCATAGGGAGAAAAAACATAGCCAAAATAATTAAGCCTTAGTGATAACATTGTGCAAGAGGCTTTGTTAATCTGGTGCTTGAAATGCATTTGTAGGAGCTGCTTCAAAGAGGAGGAGAAGTCATTGGGGAAATGCCTTTGTCTCTCTGGATGGGGAGGAAATTGTCTGTAGAAGGGTTGTGTTTTCTGCTTATCTATCGGGTCTAGTGTAGCTGCTTTTTAAAATGAACTTCAAGAAGCATGTTAGGGTTTCCAGGTGCTTCCTTGTTCGAAATAACTCTTTTTATACTTTCTGTTGATTTTTGTTCTGTTGGTCTGTACTTGCAATTTGTTTTTATTTATCTCTTCCCTCTCCAGTACAGGTTGCAGAGGTTTTTTTTTCTCTCCTGTTATTTTTTTTTCCTCCATACCTTTTCTGTGGTTACATAACTCTTGCCTCCTCTCCTCCACTCAGGAAACCTTGCTAGGATGATTGCCTGTTGACCTGGCTCAACAACACATGTCATTGCAACCCTGGTTACTGCTTGAAAAACAGCTGAAAGGAACAAAAAGAGCTTAATGCCGGTGGAAGCTGCTTCAGAGTGCACGAAGACACTGCTTCTGCCCATGCATGTAGTAGTGGCTTCCACAAGGAAGGAGAGGAAAATGTAGTAACTTTAATTTTAGTTGTGGTCTGCACTGATGCAAGAGCAGGAAGCTTTGCTCTGTCAGTTTCTGCGGGTTTTTTGTTTGTTTTTGTTTTCCCCCAGGAAGGTTTCATTCATGAGACTGTAGCGTTTTCCTTCTATTAAAAGCCTATCTTTCATTTTGGGAAAGCATCTAAGCTAGTTTCCTTGTGAGTGTTTTGTAACCCATCACCCAAGTTTCAACAAAGCCTGCAAGTGTGACAGACTTTGTTTTCAGAACTGTAATGTGAAACTTTGACAAGGTACTATTCAGCATAGCTAACAGCTGTGTAAACCTGAAAGAAGGAGAGAATGAAAAATATTTATGCTGACACTGTTTTCTGCACCAATTAAGCCCTCAGGAAGAAGTTGATGTACTATTTATTTTTTTTTTAAAAAAAACCTGATTTGTGACTTGTCAGGTAATGGATCCTGAAATTTTTGTAACAGTTAATGTATTATTACAGTTTCTAAAGATTCTAAGTTTCTATCTGGATACATATCAGCTGTATAATGTTTCCCTGATTTTGTGTAAGTGGATTTCAGCCTTCTGAATGCTGCGTGGCTGTTCACATGATACTGGGAAGGCTTCTTCGGCGAGTTGTATTCTGAAGGCAGAGGAGGAGGAAGGCTCCTCTATCTTTAAAAAAGTTGTCTGTTTGTATTACTGTCACCTGTTGCTGTGCTTAACTTGGACTATTATATTTACATTTTGCAAATGCTGGTAAGGCCTCTGAGGGGAAGATCATAGAATTGTAGAAGGATTGGAAAGGGACCATCTAGTTCCAGTCGCCCTGCCGTGGGCAGGGACACTCTCCGCTAGAGGAGGTTGCCCTAAAAGCCCATCCAACCTGTCCCTTAAACACTTCCAAAGATGGGGTTTCTACAGTCTCTCTGGGCAACCCGTCCCAGTGCCTCACCACCCTCATAATAAACAATTTCTTCCTAACATCTGAACGTACCCTCTTTCAGCTTGAAGCCCTTCCCTCTTGTCCTATCACTACCTCGTGAATAGTCTCTCTCCTCACTTTCCTGTAGGACCCCTTCAGGTATGGGTAGGCTCTAATTAAGTCTCCCCACAGCTTAGCTTCCTCTTCTCCAGGCTGAACAAGACCAACTCTCTCAGCCTGTCTTAATAGGAGATGTGCTCCAGCACCCAGTCATCTTCCTGGCCCTTCTCTGGACTTGCTCCAACAACTCCCTATCTTTCCTGTACTGGGGACTCTAGAGCTGGACACAGTACTCAAGCTGGGGTCTCACAAGAGCAGAGTGGAGGGGCGTAAGCACTTCCCTCAACCTGCTGGCCACGCTGTTCTTGATGCAGCCCAGGTCACAGTTGGCCTTCTGGGCTGCTAGTGCACACTGCTGGCTCATACTGAGCTTCTCATCAATCAGCACCTCCAAGTTCTTCTCCTCAGGGCTGCATCCATTCTCTGCCCAGCCTGTAATTGTACTTGACATTGTGCTGATCCACAAGCAGGACCTTGCACTTGGCCTTGTTGAACTTCATGCAGTTTGCATGGGCCCATCTCTCCAGCCTGTCAGGGTCCTTCTGGATGGCATCTCTTCCCTCCAGCATGTCAACCTCACCGCACAGCTTGGTGTTGCTGGCAAGCTTGCTGAGGGTGCACTCAATCCCACTGTCCATACCACTGACAAACATGTTGAACAGGGCCAGTCCCAGTACTGACCCCTGAGGAACACCACTTGTCATAGACCTCCATGTGGACATTGAGGAATTGACCACAAATCAGAGTACAACCATCCAGCTAGTTTCTTATCCACGGAGTGGAATTCAATTCATTCATTGAATCCATATCTCTCCCATTTAGAGACAAGGATGTCGTGCTGGACAGTGTCAAAGATATGTTAATATAAAGTAAAAGACTACTTCTGGGAGTTTATAACACAAAATGCTCAGTTTCCAACCTGAAAGCTTTTTTATGTCTGAAGCCAGATCTCAGATTTGACCTATGATCTTAACACTTTTTTAAAAAATAACCCCAAACCTTTCAAATACCCCCTTGTAAACTATAGGTCCTCTTTTATATTTTTTCTTCCCACTTCCAAGAAAAACAAACAAAATTCTGTAGCAGCAATTAGTAAGTGTTGCAGAAGAGCCTGGAAAAGAGATTATTTTCCCTTTGCATTGGTTGTATGTAGTGCACCGGTTAGTAATAGCCAGCTTCAGTACCTGAGCATGGACTTGCAATCTTCCTCATACTTGAAGTCTCTGTGTTGGAATTTCCCTCTGTCACCATTCCTTTCCCCATGTTACTGCTGATTCAGGGGGACTTGAGTGCTCTCTGGGAATCCGTCTGTTCTTGGTGCCTCCTGGGGCAGAGTGTTTCCTCATGACCAGTTTTCCTGCTCTTCTTCAAGGATACTACTTAGCAAAGCTGCTTTTGGTTGGTCCCTCTTCAAAGGTAGAGTTAGCAAATGCAGTGCATTTGATCCTGAATTAAACAGCTTCTGTTGTCTAAGAACCTGCTCTTTGTCAGTGTCTGGAATTGTCAGGCTGGTGCCACTTTCTTCAGAAAACTCATGTTCAATATTATGGGGATTTCATGTAACTAAAAGTCCTTGCATTAAACTAAAAACTTGAAGAAAGAGATGTGTCTTGGAGATAGTAATTCTCACTGTCATGTTAAAGAAGCCTGAATCCTATAGGGTAAACTTGGATGCTGTTTTACCAGAGTTATAGTTAACCTTCCTGGGGTTCTCCACTGTGCCCTCCCTTCCCTCGTAATGCAGATTTTAATTTTATTAATTAACATTAACTCTAAGCTATTTATTTCAAACTAATTTGAATTAAGATTTTATCGTTGTTCATTTATGAATACATGAATTACAGTTCTCCTGCACCTCCACATATTTAGCTTTCTTGGGGAGGAATCCTATGTATCTTCTGTTCCCAGAACAAGGTTTGGTCGCGGTGCCTGTGTGCGTAGGGACTCAGTGGGTCCACCTGGTGTTGAAGTCCCAGGTGGTTCTGCACTAGCACTCTGGTTGGGAGGAAAAAAAAAAAATTAAAAATTTGCTATCCCTAAACTCTGGATTCAATATAGGCAGGAATGATTTGCCCAATGCACAATGCAGAATTGTGCACAGGTGTGTTCTGCTCTGTGTGTGTAGTTTTCTAACGGTATTGCGATGGAATTGTTGTCACAGATTGCTCACGTGTTTTGCTTGCACATTTAAAACCTTTGTGTGTGTGTGTGTGTGTTAAATAGAGGTGTTTCTGTTTGTTTCAGTGTGCAAGGATCCACCCTACAAAGTGGAAGAATCTGGGTATGCTGGTTTCATTTTACCAATTGAAGTTTACTTCAAGAACAAGGTATGGAATCAGATAATTCTAATTTTAGATTGAAAGTCATGTGGAAGTCGTATTGGTTTTTTTATCATTAAAAGGTTTACAGTTTAATTCATAAATCCAGCTAAAATTTAGATTTAAAGCTATCTTCACTAGTGCTGTTCCTCAGTTCAGAGTCACTGTAACTTTTAGAAATGCATAATTGTATTAGTGGATAAATCTGTGAAATAAGGATTACCTGATTCAATAAAGAAGCTGAATGCAGTTACCTAGAAGAATTACAATTCCTACTCAGAAGTTCATATAAATGAGCTACTTAAGAAACTGATTTAAATAATAAATAATGCTTAAGAAAGTTTGAGCTACTTAAACATCTTGATTATATTGATTTCATAATGAATACTGTTCTATTTTAGTATTTTCTGTCTCTTGAATTTGTTCAGGTTTTGATCGTTCAGAAGAATCTTTTTTTTTGTCCTGCATCCTCAGTCTGAAAAAAGCCCCAAACATTATTTTATACTTACCTGGGGCAAAGTTTAAAAACAAACCCAGTGCCATGCTACAAAGCTTGTGTTACTGTGGTATGTCAAATTCTAAGTAAACGCTGCACTTACTGTGGGTCTCTTAGCTAGCAGGTCTCTTAGGTACAGAGATTGCCTTTAATGTACATAATAGGGTCTTTATTGCTAATAACTCATTCAAATAAAAAGAATTGGATTTGGGTAGAATTAAAGAGCAAGAAATTGCATGGTTTGATGTACACTACCTTAATAACCACACTACTTTAGTTCCTTTTGTATGTCATGTGCCTCAATGGAGCTATTATACTTCACATGCATTTCTAAGATAATTGCCTGTTTATTCTATATTACCAACCTATAATTTAACAATTATTTTAATCAAGTTAGTTTTACATCTTTAATGCATTGAATGCTTAGTGAAAAGGTAAAAAAAAAAAAAAAAGCATAGTACAAGGCTTTTGCTGGGACCCTGGCCACTTCAAATTTGTGTTAGAGTACAAATTTCTTAGTTGTGTATACCTTGAAATCAATATTCCAGTATTCTCTTGTCTTCCTCAGAAGGCTCTGTCAAGGTATGAGGTGTGGATAATTCTTCTCAAGCACTAAGTTGTAAGTTTCGAACAGGTAATTCTGAAATGTTCCCTGTATCAATCTGAAGAGCTGGGCTTAGTCTATCCTTTTTGCTGTTGGATAAGGAAACAGAACTGCCTCTCAGTTGGCTGGCTTTTCAGTATGCTTTTTAGCCCTGTCTCCGTTAGGGAAGCAGTTTTGTTTCATTCAGTGGAAAGCAGCCATTCCCTATAACTCCTCTGCTCATCCCAAAACTGGGGAGACAAAGTCAGAAGCATCTCTACAGAAAGCTTCCTGCCCGACATTTCTTCTTTTGTTTTCCACTCAGACTTTTGGCTGCCTTTGCTGACTGTGGAGACCTGCAAGTCTCAGGAGTTCTCCAGCAAGAGTTGTGGCTTAGACTGAGATCGAGAGGGCAGCAATGATTACAACTCACCTCACCCTCAAGCAGCATGTGGAATTAGGAAGTTTGCAAACATCCCTCACCCCTATTTTGGTGTCATGGAATACAACAAGCAGCAGTTGGACTGTGAGTCAGCTAGCTCTTCACACAGCTGCAGCAGCCTGCCTTTCCCCAGGGTCAGTACAATACAAAGGAAAAGTGGCACAAAAATTGAGCTGGCATTCCAGAGGCAAATTGCTGCTTTCTCCTGGCTCAGCTACTCTTCCTCCCCTAAGCCACTTCACAGGTATTCCAGTACAGAAAAAGAGGAGATAGACAGAAGGAGGAAGAGGAGACAGACCATCATCACTTATTCAAGGTAGACAACTTTTCCATTTCTGGTTCAGCAAGTACCCTGATGAATAGAGAAGGCAGAGGTACAGGAAGCCACCTGGGCCATGGAGAATTAAAGGGTGTCTGTTCCCACAGTTAAGCAGAAATTGGCTAGAAAAAAGAATTGGCCTTTTACTGTGATGGAAAATATTCCAAGCTTTAGAGCATTAGGGAAATGACAAATCACCCCACCCCCCAAATTCAGCAGCAGCAGGCCATAGTTGTTAGCCATTGAGACAAAGTCCTTGAAAAAATGCTTTTGGATGAAAAACTACTGTGGAAAATACAGTCCATTTAGGACAAGGGTCATAAACCACAGTATATCCTGCCTTCACTGTCACGCCATTTTGGAGTAACAGTAGTGGTACTGGGGAAATCTGCTTTGAAATCACCGATTATGTTCATCTAACTTTCCCTAGAATTCTTTGAAGATTCCCATTTATAAATTCTTACAGTTTTGCTTTTATCACAAAGCTGCTGGCACCAACTGTTTGCCTGTAGCAACATCACACTTTTCTAAGCAGACTGGGGAGTAAATCACTTCCATTTTTTTTTTTTTTTCTGTGAGAAATGATGTGTTAATCTTTCTAACAATAAGCAATATCTTCATCCATAGTTACCTTTGAAAATAGCCTGTCAAAAATAGTTTATTTAAGGGAAGCACCCTCTTCTGACTTCAGAAACAAGACCCTTCTTTTCAGGTCCCCTTCTGTGGTCTCTGCTTCAAGTCTAGAGATGGGATGACAAGAATGTCCCTTGGATGTGTTTGAAACCCGTGATTTAAATTTTAGAATAACTGATACTTTTATATGTTCTGTTCTTCAAGTTCTTGAAACCCTGAATCAAAACTAAACACTTCTTTTTAATGTGAATTTTTTAACATCTGTCACTGAAGAGCGCACACATTTGGATTACATGCAGAGTTGGATAACGCTGTTTCTTCCTCCTCTTCACCTGTGGTTCACTTTTTATTAAACCTTTTCTTAATTTGACCTTTTACTTGTGTTCTGCTTTAAGACTGACATTAGTTTGGTGGCTTCTGTTGCACATCAGTAGCTGTGGAGGAAGGGCTACTTAATACTGCCTTAGAAGAGCACTTACTTACAGCTTCTAGAAGGGACTGTGTAAATGTACAACCCAAACTTATCTTCTTTCTGGTGTTGCAGACTGAAGTCTGTTCAATGTCACTAGTGTCCTTTTTCAGCTGAGGCTTTCTCAGGACAGTAGAGCACTGATTTCTTCCAAGATAAACTTACTTTTCCTGTTCTTTCTCTCTCCATATTGGTACAGGGAACATTCAGTTTAATTTTTTTTCACTGCGGTGAAAATTTTAATGGCTTGGAAGTTGTGGTGAAACACTTGAAAACTAGCTTGCCACATGGCAATGAAGTTTTCATTAATAAATGAGCAGACCCCATGCATAGGAGACCACATATAGCTGGCTGCAGCACTCTTAGCTCTTTCTACAGCTTGTAAAGTAAACAGGGGTGCTTGGCATTGGAGGAATTTGCATTTGAAACTTGGTGCAGTGTCTTCAGTACTATCTAGGGCTCAGTAGTGCAGTTGTGTTGGTGACTTGAGTTACCCTGTGTCAGCTGAATCATGATACTTGCCTGTGCATATGTCTGTAGCCTGTACCAAACACGATGTGATGCTTTCAATTAAACCTTGTCAATACATCATGAAGTTCATGC
>VZTU01001703.1:0-20002 GCA_013400835.1 Zapornia atra
TGCTGAGGGTGGATGCTATTGCCCCGTCAAGGTCGTCGATGAAGATATTAAACAGGACTGGTACATAAGGAAAAACATCACTGTGAGGGTGACGGAGCACTGGGACAGGCTGTCCAGAGAGGTTGTGGAGAGATTCAAAATCTCTCTCCTCTAGAGAGATTCAAAGCCCTCCTGGATGCAATCCCATGCAGCCTGGTCTAGGTGATTCTGCTGCAGCAGGGGGGTTGGACTGGGTGATCTTCAGAGGTCCCTTCAAACCCCAACCCTTCTGTGATTCTGTGACTTACAATGATTTAATACTGACTCTCTGGTAGAATAGTCCAACGTTCATAGAAGAATGCTCTTCAATAGAAATTACTTTTGAAAAGGACTGGTCGCCTTGTTTCTTGTAGCGATAGGTTGCAGAGTGGATTTTTAAAGCCTTGTGACTGCCTTTATAGGTAATATAATACCATACACCAAACTGGTGTTTTGAAAATCTCATGTCTTCATTTGGACCCTTTATGGATAATAATATTTTTAAAATATTTAATAGAAACACAGTAAAAAAAGAATAATACTAATCAAAACAGTGCAATGAATAATTTCTACAAGAATTGAAGAATGCTTATTCTTCCTAATATTACGATTTGTGAAGATGACTTGGTGGGAAGAGCAATTTTCTATCTCTAGTAGGAATCCAAAATGTAGTTTTAAACCCCGGGAGAAATAACTAATTTCATGAATCCTGAAGGTCTCTTAGGCTTGACATTTTCGACAAGACACCTCTTCTCTGCAGGCCTGAGACTTCTATTTTAATCTTCACCAAGAAAAATCTCTCTTAATTCAGAAGTCACTAGCTGCTAACCTGCTGTTGTGATAAGCCCAATGCCCCCCTCAGAGGAAAGTCAATGCCTGATGAACAGTCTTACACATTTTAGTCAAGGTTATTATCCAAGCACCCTTTCTATAATGACCTCTAAGTAGCTGCCAGACTTCTTTTTTTTACTTTGATTTTGTAAATAGTAAGACCTCACACAAACTCTGACGATTTTTTCTTTTCTTTGGAGCAGCTTGGTGACATTATTTCTCTAGCTTCAGCACAATGAAAACAACTTACATGAGCTGTCAAGCCTTATCATTTGAATAACTCCTAAATACTTCACCACAGAAAGTAAAACATGATGATTAATACTCTAACATCTGTTGCACATTGTCATGTATCCTGCAATTGCCAAACAGATAAAAGGACAGCACATTTTACAGCCAGATGTGTCAAGCTTTCATCTGCTTCTTCACTGGAATTTGAGGAAATCTACTCCCCTACATCACTTATAGTCTAAAAGGTAAAGCTAAGGATGTGCTTTGTCAACTGTAAAGAGTTGATGTCCTGCTTTAAACTTCTCTTATCTAATACTAATCTAAGATTCAGTTTTAGAAATATTTACTCACAATAAATGGTTAAGTGGAATGCCTCGAGACAGTCCTACCTGGAGGGACTATAAAGTGGAGGGGAAAAAGATCAAAAATCAGCCATCATATTTGTTTTGTCTGATGAAAGCAGTTTCTTGGAAGGATTTTTACACTTAATAAGAGATGTGATTTTGAACACACTATCCCTCCCCTGACACCAAACATTTCATAAACTGAAATTATTTTCTAAGATCAATCACAGCTGGCTTTCTTTCCTCAGCCCGATTCTTTTTCATCGAGGTTTGCATGTGTTGCCTCTTGCCACGAGACCCTTTGTATAGTAATTTCAAAGTAAATAAACCAGCTAAGTTGTACTGTCTTACATTAAACTTAAATAAGAAAAAAGTCAATTCTATTCTATGCTATTCTGTAATATAGTAGATGATTTTTACTTCATGATATTCCTTCCAGCACTTTTTGCCCTGTCAGAACTAATGAGACAATTTCTGAGAACCAGACTAGCTGCCATTCAAATAATTTGGTAGAATTAATTATTAAAAATATTCCATAATACATGTTCGCAACACCAGAGAGTATATGGAAATCTTCAGGTACCTAAACTTAGAAAAGTTGTCTAGTGGCACCTACAAAATACCGAAATTAACAAAGTGCCTAATTCTCCTTATCTAGCAGTATTAAATGATTAAATGACTTGTGTACTTACAGCACTTCCATAAATCCTAGCGTGTATACATGTAAATATTGTAGTTTAAATTTACCGGCATTTCCTATATCGTAAATGTTTCTAATAAAGTTGAATTTTCACACAGGTTCTGAGAAGCCACACAAAAAATCTCTTCCAGTGAAGGGTTATTGTGGAGCCTGTTATATAAGGAAGCCTTCAGTTTCCTTTTACTATCCCCATCCTTTCTGGTTGCTGCCTTTGGAGGTATAGATAGTCCATAATTTTCAGACGACTGTAGGATTCTTATTTTTGTTTTATCTAAAAAATCTCATTTATTTTGAACTTTGAACATTTGATCTTAATTTTTATTTTATATTTTCTTTAATCTATTCTATAATTTTCTTTACATGGCAGAACCACGCCGACAACAGTTTTTATTTTAATATTTTAAAGAAAAACTGCCTTTAGACATACTATCTTATACTAGTATCCCATCAGATCTCATAAGCTAGGTCAGGTCAGGATGGATTAATACTTGGAACAGATACCTCCTAGGAATATCTAGGGCTCTTAGAAAATCTAAATCAATATACAGTACAGTGCTAGAGGGCAATGTACTGCTAAAAGTGTCATCTTTTATATACATTAAAAACTGAAGTCTTGACATTTGTAAAATCTTGTGAGTGAAATAGTATTGATTTTCCATGCTTCACTTTGGGTATTGCACTTGGAATCTTAACATTTTCAAAAGTTGGGCTGCCAAACTACAATTTCCAGTTTTGGAAGACTAGGCCATCATAGTTGTCCCAAACTGCACTTGAAAAAAAGAAGAAAAAATGAAGCTCCCAAGATATCAGTTCCATCTAAAACTTTTGGCTATCATGTATCGAAAACCTCTCCACCAATGTCAAATAAATAGTAACTGGCATTTAAGTGCCTCTAAGATTTTCTTTGGTGATAAAATCAAAATTACAGAATTCATTTTCAGCTGGAACAGAAACTAACTCTTCTGGGTTTTACTGATTACTGTTGATCTTCCTTGCAGAAAGTATAAACTGATTAAACACATGGATTATCTCTACTTAAGCTGTGAACACAGGGACTGGCCGGAGTTGCGACATTTTGGTACAGTTTCAGTGTAAATTCATCTCTAACAGAAAAGAAATAAAAATGGTTGGCTTATTCTAAGATTCTTTGTCATGCAAGATTTTTCCTGTCTTAGATGCTAAATGCGAAGGCATGCAGAAAGCCTCTAAAAGCAAATTCTTTTTCAGAATACAATGTACACCTCCTGTACACTGCTATGTATGCCCTGCGTCGTTTGGGTTTTTTTTCCTAGCAAAGTGCATACTCTGTTAAAATTTGAATTCAGTGAGAAAATCAATGTGCATTAAATGGGAATAAGGCATAACAGCAATCAACCTTTTTTGAACTGAATCTACATAAGATACTTAAGCTCAATACATCTGAACCTATCTGCCATAAATCAAAATCCAATTTAGGGAGCTAGCCTCCCCCAGTACACTGCAAGAATTAGGTACTGAATGGTGAGTTTCATACAGGTCAGCTACCAGGCCTGTGAGATGTCCAAGTTTGCTTGTTACTGGCTCGCTCTCCCTCTAAACTCCTCTGCCATGATCACTCTTGTAGGAAAAATGTATATTACAGATCACAATTTCTAACCCATGAATCCGCTTGTAGAGTTAGATGAGCTCGTTGTTATACAACACACAGCCAAGAGAAGAGATTTGAACTTTGCTCCTTAATATACAAGACTGATATCTGTTACTACAGGATGGCTACTCGTCTTTTTGTGGATCACCATATATTTCATTATTTATCTTGGAACAGCTTAAAAAAACACTCTTACTTGAGAATATTCTGTCTCACATCATGTTTAGGTGCTCTCTTGGATGAGCCACTCCATGAGAACAGGCACATAAATTACCAAACTGTATTCTTTTACAAAGCTACTCTGTCCTAGGCAAACCAGAGAAGGCTGGAATCTTTCTTCTTGCATTTAATGTGACGTCTAACTTACAGTCATCTTCTGACAATGCCAATGGACTCAGTATTTCTAGGTGAGATTAGAAGAATTTCAATGGAGTGTAAAGTAGTCCACAGCTGCCAAGGGTGCAAACAAATGGGAAAACAAGCAAAGATATTCAAGCCAACTCATATACCACAAGCAGCATATGCTAGAGAAGTTAATGCTTCGCTTGGCTTAATGTATATGTAAATACATATATATAGCTTCTCAGCAGTGGTAACTAGACCATTCAGAGTGCTGTGCCAATACATCTCTAATGCTACTGGAAATCAAATGAGTACCTGTAGTGAAAACTCAGATATATAGCCATAGCATTCAGTTATGCTCCACTGATATCCCTGTCTATGCAGAGACATATATAGTCTAAGTACTTCTAAAAAATATATTCAGTCGATAGTATGAACTTGTGTTATGAGTACATCACAAGTAATCTTAAGAGTGCATCTTGGGAAGAGCTATGGCTTTCTCTTAAACTTAGGCAGTAAGATTTAAACAAAAATTAACTTTGATTACATGGTCTCAGGGCCTTGCTGGGGATTTCTTCCTTCAATTTCTGAGTATCTTCAAGGCTGAAGATCCCACAAACTCTCTGATCAACTTAGTGGGGATTTTTTTTTTTTTTAAGAGGAATTTTTTGCGTTGCAGTTTCTGCCCATTACCTTTCATCCTATCACTGTTCACCTCCAAATGAGTCTGTTTCTATATACTCTCCAGCAAAGTAGTTGAAGGCATTGATATGATCTCACTTTGGGTTTGTCTTCTCTAGGCTGCACAAAAGCAGCTCTTTCAGCTTCTCCTCAGACATCAGGTGGTTTAACCTCCTAATCACATTTCCTTTATTGGAGATACTCCCATATGTCACAGAACCATGGTATGGTTGAGGTCAAAAGGGACCTGTCCTCCCTGTCCTTCTAAGGCCACCTAAAACATTGCCCAGGACCACGTCCAGTCAGCTTTTTAGTACCTCCAAGGATGGAGATAGACAAGTTAGTCTGACTTGTGCTGAGGAGCCCAAAACAGAATAACAAATGCAGTCTCATAAGAACTGAAAGAGAAAACAATCACCACCTGTTGCTTGCTGACTGTATTCTTGGTAATATAGTTCAATATGCACTTAGAGTTTTTTTTCTGCAAGAGCTCACTGCTGGATCACCTACTTCTTGTTCATCTGGAAGCTTGGGTACTTTTCTGTAAAACTGCTTCCTAGCTGATCAACCACCAGACTTCAGTTTTGCACATGGTTATTCAATCCCAGAGTCAGGATCTTGCATTTTCTGGACTTCATAAACCTATTTTCTGCACATTTTTATCTTCTCCTAAAGTCTACCTGAATAGCAGCTCTATTTTCTAGCATATCAACCATTCCCTCGCAGTTTGGTATCATCTGCAGATTTTCTGGGGGTACTTTCTACCTCACTGTCAGCATTAATACATTAATAAAAATGTTACAGAATTGGACCCTATATTGTCCCTGAGAGACACCAGTAGTAATCAGATGCCAGTTGGATTTCATACTTCTTATCACCTCCCAGCTGCTCAGCCAGGTTTTGACCCATTTATTGTCCACATATCCAGTCCCTATTCACTAATTTACTTACAAGAGATACTATTAGAAATTATGTTAAAAGTCTTGGCAATGTCAACAATTCACTGCTCTTGTCTGCTTAGTTATCTCATTATAAAAAGCTACCAGGTTGGTCAAGCACAATGTGCCCTTTATTTTTGTTGGTAGTTCACGATTGACTTCTTGTTATTTTCTTAGCCTGGAAATGGTTTTGTGGCTTATTTATTCCATAACCTGTAGCAGAAGTGATGGAAGGCTGACTTTCATTTAATTCTCTGGATCTTCCTTCTTGGAGATGAACATGATGTTCCTAGTTTTCCAGACATCAGAAGCTTCCCCAGCGGGCATAAACATTCAAAGATGATAGAGAGCTGGCTCTACCAGCATCTTGCTTGGTCCCTTAGACTTGCATATGTTCAAGCATGTTAGGCGCTCCCTAACTCTACCTACTTTTAATATCATTAATAGTTCCCTTTTTCTTCCTGTTTACGTAAAATCTGGCTTGCAATCCATAAAGCCTAATAGTCACCAAAGCTTCTGTAACAATGTTTTCTCTCCTTCAAACTTTTTTCTTTTCATGACAAAGAGAGGGATTTATAGGGGTGCTGGCATTGCTGTCTACCTGTTGTAGTTTTGCGTGGCTGGGTTCTTGTGGAGGAGGGGAGGCTGCAGGGGTGGCTGCTACAAGAAGCAGCCAGAAGCTCTCTGCAAGCCTGACAGAGCAAACACAAGCCGGCTCAAGGCCAGAGTCGTTGCTGACCAAGGCCGAGCCCATCAGCGATGGTTACAGCACCTCTGGGAGGACGAACCATAAGAAGACACTTTTTGCCCCCCGAGAAGGGAGTGAGAAGATGTAAGAAACTGTGCAAACACCAAGGCCAGGGAAGGGGGAGAGGAGGTGCCTCAGGTGCTGGAGAGAAAGGTGCCCCTGCAGCCCATGAAGAAACCCATGTTGGGGTGGCTGTCCCCCTGCAGCCCGTGGAAAAGGCCAAGACCCCACTTGCAGCCTGTGGAGAGGCCCCACGCTGGAGCAGGTGGAGACATACAGAAGATGCTGTGACCCATGTTGGAGCAAGCCCCTGCCAGCACTTGCAGCCTGTGGAGAGAGACAGAGACACAAAGATGAGCAAGAGAGACCCACATCGGAGCAAGTTAGCTGGTGGGGGAAGGTTTGTGACTGCTGGAGCAGTCTGGGCCTGAGAGAATGAGAGACATTCTATGATTTATGACTGCACCCCATAGAAGGATCCACACTGGGGTAGCTAGTGAAGAGCTGAAGCCCTGNTGCCACAATGCGGGGAAGAAGGGAGCAAAATCATGACTGAAGACTGCTAAGAAGGGAGGGGTGGGGGGAGGTGCTTTACAATCTGGTTCCACTTCTCATTACCCGACTGGTGTCACTGGGTGTGCAGTGCAGTGTAATAAATTAGAGAGTTTTCTTTCCTTTATTCTGTGCTGAGTCTGTTTTGCCCATGACGCTGATTGTAGAATGATCTCTCCCTGTCCTTTTCTCAACTCCTAAGCCTCTCAATATGTATTTTCTCCCCTGTACAGCTGAAAAGGGGAGTGATAGAGTGACTTTGGTGGGTGTCTGGCCTCCAGCCAGGGCCAAAGCACCATACTACCCCAATTTTTACATGGCCCAGAATGTCAAGTACTCTGGGACAAAGACAGAGAGGAAGGCAGACTGCTTCATTTCCACACCTAAACTGTATCCAGTCCTATTCATGACTATAGGAATATTTGGTATATTTATTCCTTATGATATTTTGATTTTACTTTTCAACAGGGACTTGTATTTGTGCAATTATTTTTTCTTTTTTAGGCTCCCCTAGATGATGGGTAGCTGTGCAAGTGAAAGCAAAGGGGGGTCGTGAGGATTGTGACACAGTGAATCACTGTTTATTCTCTCTAAAAGTGCCTGGAGCCACATCATTTGACTTCAACATTTTCTGTGCTTTACAGTGAATATACTATTATTAGTCATCTTTTCTGCGTAATGCTAGTACCAATTGCTCAGATGAAATGAATACAAGATAGTTGTCTGAAACACCTGGATTAGTGTTAACCTGTTACTTGCTGAAGCAAACTTGCATGCCTTCTATATTGTCCCAAAGAACTCCTGTGTACATGACTAGGGCAAGAACAATTTCTTCAGTCAATGCTCTGTGAGATTTACTGGAAGTCTGTGATTCCTTAGACTTCTTTATCAAGAAGAAAAGAGATCTGTACTATCTAGATTGTAATGACAAAGTGTATATGAAGCAAATTTATTTTGCTTGTGTAGATTAGTGTTTATGGGTGAAAGAAATCAGGATTTGCTTTTAGATATAGATATTATTACAAATAGTTAGAGTTTGTTTGGCTTGATTGTTTAAAAGTTTTTATTTTAAAGCCTCCAGGATATAAAGATTGTTAACGGATAACTTGGAATATTCTTGGTGTTTAGCAGCTGAATGGTTCAGTTTAGCTGTGATAGGATATATCTGTCAAGTGAAATTGTTTCCTATCTCAAAGCATATCAAAGAAACTCCTAGGAAATGTATTTTAAAACTTAGAAAATAGCAAGATCTTTATTTTCAGGCTATCTAGACCTTGCCTAGAGCATTGTTCCCACAATATTCGGTTATAATGAGATTTATAGGGATAAGTGCAGTGAGCGATTGTTATGTCTCATCCTCAGATTTTAAAAAAGTTTTACATGCAGAAGGTGCCTTCATGGCCTTCAGTGGCTCATTTCTCTGCCCCTGGCAAGATTTGGAACTTCCTTGGTCTGTTTAAGACTGTGTGAATCCTAGGTTAGATTTGGCTAGAGCTATGCTTCGCCATCCCTTAATCTCACACATAAATACACAAAAAGCAAACTTATTTTATTTCTTTGAAGAATGATCTTCCCACTTTTAGCTTACAAGAAGCTGAAAGCTAAGCAGGTAAAAGCAGTCATTTCTAGCATTTTTTTTATTTATTTTCAGAAAGTGTAAATGTTAATTACACCAAATTTTACCTTAAATATAAAGCAATTTTAATTTTAAATATAAATAGCTTTTTTGACTCTGTTTAAGATCTTACTTACTAAATATTTATGAAGCCTGTCACTAATACAAGAACCTTTCTTACTTATTCATTTACCTTGGGGTCTTAAGCAACCACTTGGTGTTTCCAATTGGAGAAAAAGACCAAACAATTATTATGGAAGCAGAAATTAAAATTCTCTTTCCACCAGCTTCCATATCAGTAAAACTTCATCCAGCTCTAGAATAAGAGAGCACATTCCTACTATTAAGCATATTAAGTAATATGTTGGAAAGAGAACGCTCCACTGTTTCTCCAATGAGATACTGATTTAATATCAGTAATCTACCGGATCACAATCTCAAAATTAAGAGAGTAACTAGTTTCTTACAGCTCTTAAGGGACTCCAAGTCAATAACAGTAATGCTTGACATTCGTATAGCACAAGATTTTGAAATACCTTACAGATGTTAATTATATCTCATAGTAAGACTTGCAACTAGTAATAAATCATATACCCCATTCACTAATCTAGAAGTCAACAACATCTACATTTTTTTGGTACTCAACACATCCTAAAATATTTTTGGCCTTCTAGTCACGTCGATATGAATATCGCATAAGGAAGATGAACAAAATATAAACTTATTTGGGCACCTGAGAGTAGCTCTGTCTTTGTAACACAAATATAGATGACCTGGTCGAACCTGTTTTAGTAACACCTGATTTAAACTATAACATCTGGCTGGGGCAAGGCGCTTCCTCTGATCCCGCAGGACCATCTCTGCATGAGCTCCGTGCCTGCCAGGGGTCACATCTCAGCACACATAGACAATTCAGAGGTTACCAAATTATCAGAGCCCACAATGCAACCTCTTAAAAGAAGGAAAAACGGAAAACAACTTAGCATGCCCACAAACTGCAGTAATTTAGGAAGTAGTCAGTCCTTGCTCCACTGCCCGGGCAAGAAGCTGCCAGGAGTTTGGCTCATCAGCTGCCCCCAACTCAGCTGCCACCTCTTCCAGAGACTCAAGTGCTGAAGAGTGTTGCAAAGATGAAAGACGGAGGCTGCTAACCATCATAAAATTACAGCAAACATTTGCCAATGTTTTTGCTTTTCTATAAAAAGAATTGCTGACCCCTTTCACTGGATAGGTTAATAAACTCCTAGAAAAATGATTTCTTGAGGGGAAAAAAAAAGAGGTGTTTTGTGAAAAGTTTTTAAGCTTACAAAAATCATGTTTTCTTCAAATAAATTAGTATTTTTCTTTAAAGGTTTTCCTCCTTCCACTTTTTTCTTTTAAAAAATAACAAAAAAACCCCACCAAAATTAAGAAATGGCACAAGAGAGAAAGGAAGAATGGAAAGAAGAGCAAGGAATAGAAAATGTTATTTTAAATGTAGATGGAGAACTTTGTTATTGATACAAAACTGTCGTATTCTGAAGAAAATTAAAAAGTATTGTAAAATTTTGCATATTTCTCTAGTTAATACTGTTTATGAAGTTCTATTACACAGTGATGCATCAAGTTAGTGTTAGCCTAAGGATAAGACTGAGCTACTCAACTTTGCGCAAGTACAAAGGAAACTAGGTATTTGATTGCTAAAGAGACCACTGCCTCCTAAAGATCACTGCCCCTCACCGCAGTGCCTATCTTTCAGCTATCTCATTCAGTAACAACTGGTTGTACTGGAGCTGGAGTAGGATACAGAACTTTTACATTTGTAGTGTCTTGAATCACTGGACGATTCTCTTCCACATGTTCTTTTTTGATTACCAAAAAAAACAACCCAGAAAAAAAGTGAGGAATTTGTTTCAAGATGGGTGTTTAATGTTCTGACCTTTACCTGAATTGACCCATGAAAACCAAACCGGGTTATAAAACAGAGTATTGCCAGTTTCCCCTCACATTAACATTCATTTCATGATTTTTTTTTTCCCTGACTGGAAGAACTGCCTACACCCTTGCTCACCATGGCAACTGAAGAATCTAGCAGCAGAATCAGGGTAGGAAAAAACATAAGAAAAAAAAAAAAAAGCTCAAAAATATCCCCTGATACTAAAATTGGTTTTGTTTTCACAGCAACACACTATGCAATTGCAAGAGAAAGAGAGCTATCTACCTATATTTCAGTTGGAATCACCCAGCATGGGAGTAGTACAAAAAAGAGTGTGTATGTTTGCATGTTACACTGGAGTATGTTACGGGTAGGTGGCACTTATTTTCAATGCGTATTTTGACTACTGAGGGAGGATGAGATGTTGACGATGGTATGTTAGTGGATGTTTCAGTGGAAGAGAAGACATTCAAATGTACTGGGTGGAAGTCATAGCGATTTTGTTAGAAAAGTTTTCCTTCTGTTCCTGAGTTGATGCAATAAATAAAACTGTTGACAAATATTTATCAGCATGTCTAAACATATGGAAAGAATGAACCACAATCTCTCAACCACTGTCAAAATGAAAACAGGCACTGATGCGTTTGCTAACAACGTAGTTGGATGCTATACCGGGAACAGCAGCCTCACAAGTTTCAGTTACTTAGAATGACAAAGAATGTGGGTTTATAGGCATAATTCCACACAGATTGTTAAAAAATGGAAATTATTACATCGATTGGACACAAATTTGAAATTAGTAATAATTAATACAAAATTATGTTGCTGATTTTCTCAGCTGGAAACCACATTTACTAGAAATGAGAAAGGAAAAACCTCACAATACTCATTCACCTTATCAAATGAAAGGCATCGATATCAAAACAAGTGTGCAAAAAATGCCAAGTAAAAGTTTTCTTCATTTCTGTGGGAAAACCATTTGATTTATATGAGTAAGGAAAATATTCTGACCTGCATTAATCTAATCAGAGCAGACAAGCTTATTGGAAATTTTCTTCCATAAAACTAGTTAAATAGTCTATTATTCTCAATGAGAGGAGAACAGGTAAAAATAACTTTCCTTGTTTGCCATCAGTTGCAAATGACTTGCACTTGAGTACAAAGAAAAAGAGAAAAGGGGAAAAAAAAGGAACAATTTGACCTCCAATATAATTTTCTGCCGCATTTTAAGGGATAATTATTCCATATAATATAAAGAGAGCTGAAAAGATAAACACTGCTATCTAGAAGCCAGAGCTCATAGGCTCCTTGTGTGTTTAGTAAACCCACTGGAACACTGTGTTTCCATCCAAGGGCACCCTTCACATGTCCTTTGTGGAAGGAAAGCAGTGGTCACCCAGCGTTAGCCCAACACAGTACAGGCACAGAGAGAGGATGCTGTTGGATTCAGAAGCTGAAATGCACAGTGCAGGTGACAGCCATTGTCAAAAACCTGATGATCATGGTTTTCTCCTGCACAGAAATTGGAAAAGGTGTCTATCAGGTTTGACAAGCCAGATAGTAATGGGCATGCGTTCAGAAACAACTGAATTATTTTTTTGTTTACTTTTCATCAACGTTCAGGTCTCTGCATATTAATTTCATAAATTAACTCCCTGTTGCGTTTTATTCTCTAATTCTCTGAGTTAGTCTCTCTCAGTTAATGTAAACTGTGGGAGAATGAAGGACAGGATAAAGAAAATGCAGAAAGCAGAAGTGGTGCTACAATAAAGGGAGCCAGAGTTGAAAACTGAAATACAGAAGTGTAAAAGTATGCATTGATAAGAAAATAGCAAAAATGCTGAGGCAGTGTTGTAAATTAATGATGTGAAATATTGGTTAGAAAAGAATTATAGTATTTTTTAAAAAAAGAGAAAAGAGTATTTAGGTTAAAACCACTTGGGGAATGACTGCAAAAGAATTATTCTTCAGGCAGTTTTAGAGCAATGTTTTATACCTCCATGCAAATTTTGCTGTTGTTAGACGTCTTGAGGGACAAAGGTACTTGCTAGCCCTCAGATGTAGAACCAGCTTTGAATACCAAGTTAAAAGCATTAAACTAGCTAGAGTTTGTATTTCAAGCAAAGGGGGAAAAAATGTAGAAATGCTCCAGTGTCAGTGCATTAAAATCACCCAAAGAAAGACATTATGAGTTAGCCAAGAGACAACTGAACTGGAAATGGACTCATCAAGAAAGTGCAAGAATGAAGGCAGACACACTGAAGTTCAATGGTGAAAGTAATTTATTCAAATAAAAAGAGATTAAGGTATAAGTGCCCCACTCCTCTCCCTCCCCGTTACTATCCTTATCTTTTTGACATTAAATATATTCAAGGTACAGTGCTAAAACTAAAGGAGTTGTTTGATCTGTGTTCAAGAAACAAGGGTTCAGGACTTGGGGGTGAAAGCAGCATCGATGATATTGAAATCTGTGAAATGTTCATGAAACGCCCTTGCCTGAAGTAGCAGGTGTTTGAACCAGACAATTTACTCCTATGTACGTCTGATTTATATTTTTCTATTTTCTTCATCTTCTCCTTTCACTTAATATTTTCAGTTTCTTTTAATGATAACTTAGTCACGGGGGGATGACTAATCTGGACATTTTCTCAAATTAGTTTTTGTAAACACTAAAGAAGCACTTAAATGGAAGCATTTCTCTACAGTTTCCAAAGGTATTGCTGAATAATCAGCTGGTATCTTTAAGATTTTCAACATGCACACTTGCCTAGGAAGAACTAGACCTTATATTCTGATTTTCCCTGTTAGTTACTAAATAAATGTATTCCATACTGTTCAGTCACATCCTTTGTGTACCATGCCAAAAAGTAACAATTTGATTTCTTATTACAAGACTGTCATTAGCAGTGTAGCAGTAAGTATATTGGATGAAGTCTCCAGTTTGGCATTCCAAGATTAGCAATAAAAAAATCTATATTCTTTATTTCCATTCATCTGGAGATACTTTAAACTACTTCAACTAACTATTTTACTTCACCTCTTAATTAAAATTAAATTCTCTGGATCAAGAGCTGGAATTTGCCATTAAAAATGAGAAAAAAATATCTCCAGAAGCATAGAGCAAACATGCCAAAAGAATAGAATTTTCTTTGGGAAAATTTAATGAAAATTTGCCTCTAAGAGAAAGAAAAATATTTGCTGGAAATTTGCATTCATTTTAGTCCCCTGTCATTATGCAAAATGACATCTCAAAATGCCTCCGGCAGGAATTTCTAATAGAAACCAAAGGAAGAAAAAGTGATAAAGAAATTAAAATCTAATAAAATTTTATGGTAGAATATTTATAAGTGATCAGCAGTGTATTAAGCTGTAAAGAATACTCATCACAGTCACTCTGGCTGGTTATATTCTCTCCTACAGAACTACCTAACCCAAGGCTAGATTGCTTTGAAATTTGAAAATAGGTTTCTGAGCATTAGACAGTGCATCTATTATCATAAACAGCTTCAACATGTGAGTGTGCATGTATACTAAATTAAGAAAGGTGCTATCTGCAAGGTTTCTTATTTATAGATGCACTTTTCTTACAGGCTTTATTTAAATTGGTTTTTAAATGACTGGTACCGAGTAGGACAGCTTTAGTCCAAATGGACAAAGAGTGCAAGTCAGTCCTTACATGGCATTAACCAGAGTAAGTGCACTGAGTAACTTACCACCAGATGGAAATCTACTCAAAAAGTTCAAAGTTTTCATTCATAACAAAGTAATATCCCAAAACCTTCTCCCCAAGCCCAATAGCTAAACCCCCTCAATTCAACCTTTTGATAATACTATTCCCTGTGCCATAGTGAAATCACATTTCATTAAAATGGATTATTTTGGCATAGTACTTTTCTTACAGAAGTAAAGCAGATCACCAATTCTAGTTTCAAAACCACCAGACCAGCTGGCATTTTACCAAACAAAACCTGAATTTGGTCGAAATCTGCATGTAGAATTCCTGTAATTTAAAAGGAATGTCCTAAGTGTTTGGAAGGAAGAAAGCAAAATTGATCTGCTGATTTAGTTTTATATTTTTTTGCTTCTGGGGAGGGATTTTTTGGCCATACCTTGTTTATAGCCATTGCCCACAATTTAAGGAACTTTAAAAAGTGACAACTTCTGAGGTTCTCTGGATTTCCTCTCGTAATCTGATTTACTTAGCATTTAATGGTGGATTTGCAGAAAGTATTTTATATGGGAATGGAGCTTCTATTGTAAGATATTCAATGTCTGGTTTATGGCTGCAAATCTGTCCTGTGCTACATGAAGTTATTGTTTGCCAAGAAGACAACTGCACAATAAGCCTAGCTTGGCTAGAAAAGCCCAGCAATAGTGTGCAGTAGGTGTCTGACAGTATAGCAGAAATGATAGAAAATCATACCCTTAGCAACCATCAGCCATTGCTGAGAAGGATTGTACTTGTCCTTTGGAATTATTCAACAAATTTAGTGGGTAACCTGTAAAAAATTTGGTCTGGAATTCTTTGGGATATTTGAGGTAGTACTAACACATGGGCCACATCTGATGAGGCTACTTCCAGAAAATGTGAAGGATATTTTGGAGTACTGTCTGTTAGATAATATGTTTGACACCTAAGAGATCTCCCAGGAAAACAAAAAGACTCAGTGGAAATATGAATTAAACAGCCAGTTCTCTACTACTCTCCAAATGTGACTAATTTTCATTTTTCTTTTTTCCTTTCACCTAAATTGTTGTCTTACCATCATGAAACTGGCAGTTCTAGCAGGATGACTTGCTTAGTTGCCCTCAGTTAATGAGCAAAGACAATGCAGAGCTCTATATTGAGGGGAAAATGTTAATGAATGAAATGTTTGGGAAGAATTTGAATTGGGTGGGGCATGGTTACTTATGCTGGGTGAAATATGACATTGGACACAATTAGAATGATATCTAACGAAAGAGGAAGCTCACAAGGTATGGCTACAAATGGTCATGGTGCTGAGAGCATTGAGGTTCCTACCCGTCCCTTCCCAGCCTGTTCCGGGGCCATCAGTCCCTGCCCCAACAATGCTGAAAGGGTGATGGTCTACTGCTCTGTCCCTGCCAATCCTGACTTGGTCACTCAACGTCAGAGTCTGACATTGGCCTTGACTTGTTGTTTCACATTTTTTACCCAAGGAACCACTCAGTACCCCATTGCTGAACCAGGGTAGGGTAATGAAGCAAGCCCCATGATGGCTCCTTCCTGGCAATAACCAAGAAAAATACATAGAGGGACACCAAAAGAGAGTAAGAAACTAGCCACACAGCTGGGGAACTGGGAGCTAGGCAAAAGACAGAGATGTGAAAGAAGAGAGAAAGAATGCAAGTGAGAAAGAAATACATCTTCATCTTTATTTCCATAGTTTTACTGTAGCATTGCTGATACTCGTTCAAGGTTGAATGGCTTCAGAGGCATTTCATCATCAATGACTTGTCTGTGGTTTGTAATTGCTCTTCATAGAGCTTCATAACTATCTTGCAAGCTAAAAATACTCCTTTAGTAAGATCACAGGCATATAAAACAAAGATAGAAACTAAACTAATGGGAAAGGCATGAAGTCTGAGGAAGCATATTGTGATTTGGAGGTCCTGGACTAGTTTTTCTGACCAATAAAGAACCAAAGGAGGTTGCAAATAGCTGTGCTGAACAATAGGCACACAGTATTACTTCAGGGCACAGCAAAAAAAACCAAACCTGACGAGAATGAGACATAACTCTGCCTCTGCATATAGCAAAGCTGCATCAATGCAATTCTATAATTACTTCTTTTTCTCCTAAACCAGAAAAGACTCATTGCTTTCTCTCCTCAGACAAAGCTGCTTTGTTCAGGCAATGCGAAATATGAACATGGTCTGGATGAGGAGCAATTGGCTTTCTTCTGTGAGACTATGGTATCACAGAGCATCCAGCCTAGCCAAGCACTTCATGTTGTTATCCATGAGACCATCATCTTTTCCAGCCCTTCTTGAGCTAAAGGTGCAGTCATCTCAGTGTGAGTGGAAACAGCTATATGGTTAGCATCATCTTGGTTGTCTGTGAAACACAAGCATTGATAATTTGTCCTGCTCGACTGAAGGAGATTTATTATAGATTTTTTCCCTTCTTTGATAGACAGGTCTGTATACAGAGCCAGATCTCCAAGAGGAAATACCATTCAACTGCTTACCAGCAGAAACTGTCAGGGAGCCAATATCACATTCCAAAAAATGGTGTCTCCCACCTACGTTTGGAAGCACACTGATCCAGGTATTTATGTATGTCACTCATCATCTCCTTCTGAACTGTCAGACTAACTAATACACATCTCAATTATTCAGTTTCTGGGTTTATTCTTGAAACTCAAGTTACTTTAGTTGAAAGTTTAAGGATTTCTCAATGGTGATTAATTTTCCCTCTGAAAAAAAGGAGAAGACATAGTAAGTAAAAGAAATTATTGATACAGCCTTTATTTAGTGGGGGGGATGGGGAAAGTTTTTTCTCCAACTTCTGTCCCAGATGATGATATCACTGTTTGAAGCTCAAACTTGGCCAGCAATTTTTTGCATCATTTCAGAAGATGTGTGGTGAGACAATGAATCTTAACAGTCTTAGGCAAAATGTTTAGTCCATTTTCAATCTCTGAATAAAATATTATGGTCTAGTGTTCTTATTGGCTTTTGTTAAACTTGTTTGCAAATAATTTCAAAAATCCTTTACATTGTGAAAGAGGGAAGTGAAAAAATTGTATGCCTAAAATTTAAAAATCCAGAGTTTGCAGTAAAGGTGAGTTTGTTTTTAGACTTCAAAAAGGAGAAGCAAAGGGCAAATCTTCCGCTCTTATAGACATTTCTGTGATTCAACTTCCATGAAGACAGACGTCTTCAGGGGATAATTAACTAACAAAAAGAAATGTCAGTATATATTGGGTTTTACAAGGAAAAGTGATTTCTGTTCAGCTGAAAAGCAAGATGTCCAGAGTCAACAGTAACAATTTTTTGTCAGGTAGTTTTGGGCTTTAAATTATGTTGCCATGCATTTTTACTTTTTTGGGAAAAATTATTTCTTACAAATCTACATTTATATTTCCTTACATGCAGTTAGATATTCTCTCTATAAATAGTAGTAGATATTCATAGACATGATAATGATGAATACATACACACCCACATAAACTCTTTATTGCTTTTTCATTTTTTCTGTGTCTTGTGTAATAGAGCAAGTTAAGTACCACCATGAAGATGCCATACATATAGCATGTTCTGAGATACATTTCTTCTTTGTGTTTTGTTCACTGTCTCTATAGACCTTACATTTTCAGCAAGTGCCATATGGACAAAGCAGTTCCTGGTAAAATTTTGGACAACAATTAACATAAGCACAGCAGGACATCCCAACTGTTGACCCCTAAAAGGTGGTTAATCAACAGCATATGGGTTTATTTATCCCAGCATGCCCTTTTAATTAACAGCTCTGGAAAGTGCACTTTTTAATGAACACTTTGTTATAATCTATTGAGAAAATTCCAAATAGTGTAAATGAAACTCCAGCTTGAAATAAAATAACAATGTTTATAAGGAAAAAAAAAAATCTGTCAAGAAGTCAACCCTTGAGAAACACTAGTACTAACCTCAGACAGTGCTAGAGTAACAATGTTCGTGTCTAGAATCAGATCTAAATTTATAAGAACTACAGAAAGTTTAGATTTAGTTTTTTAACTCATCTTTAAAAAATAAATGTACATTGTAAAGTTTGTGTTTAGAGTAAAAAATTGTCAGTAGGACAAGGAGGAAGGTCTCTAATCCTGTGCTTTCTTTTGAGCCCACCCACTAAACAATGCCGTGACATTTACTTTCAAGCTGACATTAGAAGATACTTGATGATAGGGTAAGTTGAAAGGAAGAGAGGTACAAAAATAAACAGTGATTCCAAACTAGAAAGGAGAAGGAAACACAAACAAGTGCACACACAGCACCAGATGAGTAAACATAAGAAAAACAAATATCCAACAAAAATTAAAACGGACAATATTCCTTTCAAATATTACATTTTTATTAATGCAATGCAAAGTATTTAAGATAAGCCTTGGATAAACCAAAGCCTTCAGTTAGACCAAAATACTTAAAGCAAATTTTTTAATGAAAACTGTAAACTAGATTTTTAGTTCCTGTAAATAAAGGTAACTACTTACAGAAAAATTATTTACATGGGTCTTGAAAACATAATCAAGTCCTTCATACCAAAGAAATTCAGACAACGAACCAAATACCCTTTCCTTTATATTCAATCAACTAAAAAAGAAAAATGTCTTTGATGGTATTGCAACAGCTTATAAAACCTCCTGGTAAGCTTCCTGTAAATTATGTCCCAAAGATGAATGCATTGGGAACTCTTAAGTCATTCAAACACTTCTAATTAAGAAACCATGCAAACTGAAATAGCTACCGAACACCTTGGAGTATATTCACGCTTCACCATATTCATGCATCACCTCTCAGCAAAGAATTCTACCCTTGGTTAACAGAACAGCTACCACCAGGAGGAATATTGTATATACTTACCCAGCAGCAGATTCCGGTCTGTCCTAGGAGGCAGAAATGTGAAAGTATTTTACTCTTTTGCAACATACTGTGCTAAATTAAAGACATTTTTCCTCTTTGAAAGTAATTTTCTGATACCTAGGGTATTGGAGTCTCCTTAGTTGAGATCTTTGATTGCCTACAGCAAAATGGAAGGTTGTCTTATGGAAGAATGCAGATTTGAAGTATAGTGATCATCACAGAAATTCCAAAGCATAGTTATAACTACAACCTTCTAAAAATTGTTACCAAAGAATCTGTTAGTCAACTGAGATTACACTAAGCAAGGTGTTACCTTTGCCTTGGTTTCTGCTTTATCACTGGCTTGCTTTGCCACATTAGAAATAAGAGAAAACACAATAAAAATTGTCAATCATTGTCTATCCTGCATTATGTGCTGATGAAAGATGAGAAAGCAACCTCAGTTTTGGAAGTCCACTAGAAGGAGTAAAGTTGCCATTCTGAGAAGAAATCTGTGTATAGGACTGTCGTCTCCTTCTCTGTTGAATACTATACAAAACCAGCTCAGACCAGCAATTTTTAAATTGATAACCCATGCAGTTCTCTAAAACTGTCAGGAGAAGTCATCACACATGACAAAGCTCAAGGTAAATGTGAAAGACAGGTACAGAAAGGTATTGTGATAGACATATATCCGTGCTATCTTCTACTTTACTTTCAGTAAAGGCTTTCTACATTAAGAAGGATTTTCAGGATTGGCTGCTACTAAAGAAACATGAAGAGTGTAACTTTAATTACAAAATGTTTTTCTAAGATGGATGTGGGAGTCCAAGAAAAACAACCAAAAAACCACATCATTGTGGTTTCTTCCTTTCAAAGAAAGAAAGAAAGGAAGGAA